>JANHFL010010205.1:459096-479295 GCA_032468155.1 Oxyrhabdium leporinum | reverse complement strand
CTCTGTGCGCATGCACCCTGCATTCACCTGCATCTACAGTGGGCCGCGTGGAGACTCCTGGGAGGGGCGGAGTTGAATGGGTGGGGCCAACCAGGAGTGGGATTTGGGGGTTCGGCGATCCCCGCAGAATCTTCGCTAAGGGTCTGCGAGAACCCCCAGCATCATCCCACCCCTGATGCTACTGATTTTTAATGTGCCAAACTGAGCAGACTGTGACACTTACACAATATTAAAAACTATATCAGCTGAAATAGAAACATCTACCGTATGTAGGAAAGCTACTAGTGAAGCTTTGAATAAGTTATGGGTCTGAGGAGATCATTACATATTTCATTTTATCAACAGCTTTCATTTTGAGCTATTTCAAAGGGCTGTGAGCTTCTAGAAACTAAAAACAGGGTTAAGGAAATGTTTGAATTAGAGGAAAACATGTACTGTTTTTAATGGATGTCCATTTTCAGTATGGTGTCCTTAGTGCTCTTTAAACTTGGTTGTTTTCTTGCAAATGTTTCATTCCCAAACTAGGTAACATAATTAGTGCAAGAAGGCTATTTGCTCTCTTTTTATGTACTAGTGGATTGTCCTGTCAGTATTGATGGGAGTGTTCTTGATATTTCCTTGATTAGGGTGTTCTTTACTGTTATCTTAGTTGTGTGAGTTGGTAGCTCCTTGATTGGGATATTGTTTACTACTAAATTGTTGGCCTAATATTAATCGGTGTTAATTTCTGCTTATCTGGGTGTTAATTGCTCCCAAGGGGCTGTTTTGATCTTTCTGTTTCCTATTTGGTTTTTTTGATTGAATCTTGAATGGTAGCTGTCATTTATCTCTATATGCCTGTTGAGAGCTCATTTGTCTGAGTACCAGGCTTTCAGCAGTTTTCTAGATATTTTGGACTTGGCTTGGTGTAGGATGCTTATTATCCCACTTGAAACTATGGTTAAGTCTGTCCATATGTTGTGAGATTAAGGCGTTTTCAATATGTCTTCTGATTGCTATTTGGTCTTCGTGCGTGTACATGTGCTAGTCTTCTGCCTGTTTGTCCTACGTAGTGATTGTTACAATTCTTATACTGAATGTTGTAGGTGACTTCTTGTTTTATTCTGGACTGCTGGGTCTTTGAGATGTTTTGGGGGGCTTTAGTTGGTTTATGTGCTGTGGTTATGCCATGTGGTAGTAATAGTCTCGTGGTTTCTGAGATATTTTTGATCTATCACAATATAGAACTTATTACACGGCTATCAGGTGTGCCCCCTATGGCGATGGGGTTGCTGCTTCAAGTGCCTGAACTGGTAGTGACAATGACACCATGGACCAATGCAATATAGTAGTAGTAATGATGGCTATATAAAAGAAACAAGACAAAAAAATAATAGAATGCATGTGATGTTGCCATAGCAATGTCCTCAACTTTGTCCCTATTTTTAGAGTTTTATACGTCAGTGGTGAAAAACCAACCCTACTTTTTTAGGGAGTTTGAAACATGCTCTTTCTAATGAGAATGATTTAACAGTTTCCAGAAGGTCTTTTTTTGTAAAAGCGGGCTGAAAATACCCTATTTTTGGTGTCTTTACACTCAATTTGTGAACTATTGGAAAGACGTAGGAGAATGAAATTTTATATTCAAAAACCTTGTGTTGCTAAGTTATTACGCACAAAGTTTCACATTTATCATACCTTTCCTTCCAGAGATATAAAAAGCGACGGCACACACAACTTCTGAAAGGAAGCTATTCCACTGATTGATTGTTCTCACCATTAGGAAATTTCTCATTAGTTCTAGGTTGCTTCTCTCCTTGATTAGTTTCTATCAATTGTTCCTTGTCTTGCTTTCTGGTGCTTTGAAAAATAGATTGACCCCCTCATTTTTGTGGCAGCCCCTTAAATAGTGGAATATTGGTATCATGTCTCTTCTAGACTAGACATACCCAATTCCTGCAACCATTCTTCACTATATTTCATTTTGGCAGTATTATCCTTTTCACAGCTTATGTTGATTGTGCTGTAGTGAGTTGAGTGGTCAGGCACTTTTTGATAAAGTTGCATTGGTATTCATTTGTTGGAAGATGTATAGATTATCTTTTTTTTCTTATCCTGGTATTCAAGGTTGTTGCAGTATGTTCGTGCTCATCTAAATAGTGTTCTTACACAGTTTCTGTTGTGGAAGGTTAGGTTATTTTTTTTGTAGTGGAGCACTTGAATGGTATGTGTGGTTTTACAATACCCTTGTATTTCTAATTTGCCATTGTTGCCTCTGCTGATAGGGATACCCAGGAAGGGTAGTGTGTTTCTTGTTTTCTTCCCTTGTGAATTTTATTTCTTTGAAGATGTTGTTGATAGTTCTGAGAATATTAACATATTATGTTAACATGATAAACTTCCCCAGAGTCATCTCAGAGTTCTGTGTCATTTACCAACTGCTTGACTATAAACAATGTATACCATATCCCATACCCACTACTCATTATCTTATTGTTAAAGAAATTAGCCAAAACAAGCAAAGATGAAACATACAGCCAATCAGCAAACATATCATGCTGCTAAGGGTTCCAGCTATATATATTTTATAATTATTAGGAAGGCTTCAGACCATTTTGGAAAGCTTTGTCTTTTAATTTTTTTCGTTGCCCTAATAGCAAGGTTAACCTAAGGAACTTCATGGGCTTTATTCAGTATAAGTTTATTGGTTATAATACCATCAGCTGTTTGTGAAATGTCAATATTCAACATATTGGGCAATCAATTATTTTTGGGGAATTAGAAATAGGTTTCTCTCCCCTGGAGTTAGATAACTTTACTGAAAATTTTGTTGCTTTAGAAGTTAGGATATGAACAAAGGTTGTATTATACGTTAGGATCTAAATAAATGAAATCAGATTACAGGATACATACTCTGCTTAACCTTATAAAACCCATTCTGATGAACTGAAATGTTTTACAATTGAACAGACTTCTGTATAAAGTGGTGGAATTCCTTTTATTAGACTCTGTAAAATATTTAATCACCTAGGCTTTATCTCGGAACACTGTAATAGTAGATTTCCTGTATTGACTAGATTTGAATGAGACAGCTGAAATCCAGCTTTATAATAATGAAAATGAAGCTGACATAAAAACTGATTTAGAAACCACTTTCTACTGCCTGGCTGATCAAATCAAATCAAGGAGGTCTTGCTACATTTATTAAGCCAATGGTGTGTTGAGACTGCATTTTAGATTATTCTGAAAGTCCTCAACATCAAATTGATAACTATCCAGTCAGCTGAAATAGGGATGAACGTCTGAGTTCATATTAGTAAAATTCCTAATAATGCCCTTGTATACATTACAAGATACAAATACTCATAACTGTCATTCAAATGTAAACCCTAGAACAGCAGAACATACAATAACGTCAATAACCAGTTAGTCGCTGAACCAAAGTTACAACAAAATAGTAAACTAATATACGTTAAACTAATTAAACTTTTCAGCGTTCTCTGTCTCTGCAGAGAACTCAGGAGTGGAAGATGAAAGAATAGAGCATGGGCTTTTATTCATGCTTACAGACACAAAAACAGTCTACTTTAGAACCTAAATAGTGAACATAAAGATTCATATTCATAAACATGATTCTTGGGGGAATGTGTTTTAATATATAGTGTGTTAAAATTTGACATTGACATATGAAGGTTTGTTTATTCTTATAAATAAATTCCCACAACATGAATTACCTGATAGCAGTATAGCAGTAGTACTTATTTAAAGTTGGGTTCCATACTCCGCTTTCTTGGCTACAAAGTTCTTTATTATACTCTGAGACAATTCCATGAAAGACTAGTTACTAATTTACGTTAATGTACAGAGATACATGAGATTCCAGATAGAATGTCTTCAGTGAGGAATAAAGAGACAGTACAAACAATGGATGTTCCAGTAGATTTCTATTATGTATGAATTAGTAGCATAACAATTTTGTCCTTAGGTTTAAGAAACATGCTAATCTGAGTGTTGCTGTTCCATTTATTGATACTATGCAAATCTTTAGAAGTATGTCACTGGAAGTAAAGAATACATATGAAGCATTTTTATTTGAATAATTAAATCAGATTTTTTTCCTAAGTTTATGTGACTGCTTTAGGAGTGTATGGATATGGGTCTCTGTACACATCTAATGTGCTTCTCTGGAACAAAGATTATATATGCAATATAACACATTGTGTTATATATGCTTTGCTTTAAAACGGTCATAGTCTGCGTATAAAATAATTTTGTGTTGTAAAATCATAGTTTAGCAGGAGAACCAGTTTGATCTAGTGGCTAAGGCACCAGGCTACAAACCAGAAGACTGTTCTAGTCCTGCCTTAGGCATGAAAGGTGACTAGGTGACTTCGGGCCAGTCATTCCCTCAGCCCATAACATCAGGTTCAGGCAGCAAGCTAATCAGTCAATTCCTGTTGCAATCAAATGATCAACACTCAATTGATCTGAAAAAAGTGGACCTGCATTGCTAGGAAGAATATATAAAAATTTCCTTCTTAGCCTTACGGGTTGTACATCTTCCTCAGTCTTGGCATAGGAATAGTTAAGATAGATTTAAGCAAGTAATCAGGCCAGAATTATTATATTCCCACAAATAATCTAAATCCAACCCTCTTGAATTCCGTTAACTCCTATCGAGCACCAATTTAGTATTGAATGTTAGTTGACTAGATTTTTGCATATAGACTTGAGCAATAAATCTTCTCAACTGCAAATTAGTGTATGCTCCTGATTGTGTCTGACAGTTTGGTTTTCTTGAATATTTGTTTCTGGATTGAAATATGATTATAATATTTCAGAATCATCTTATCGTTTATTATTTGCAGGCTAAAGAATGTAATGGTATCAAAATTCCAGTTGACACTAGTAAGCCGAATCCCAATGAAGTGGAATTTGATAATTTATACTTGGATATGAATGGCATTATCCATCCTTGTACACATCCTGAGGACAAGTGAGTGGTATTTTTATTTAAATAAGGAGTCAGCATTTGTGGTATTTGAAATATTAATGTGAAACCTTACACTGCAGGCCAGCACCCAAAAATGAAGATGAAATGATGGTTGCAATTTTTGAGTATATTGACAGGCTATTCAACATTGTGAGACCAAGGCGACTTCTCTACATGGCAATAGATGGAGTGGTAAGTATCAAAAAAAAATAATAATGCTCATTTATTCATTTCTTTTTAAAAAAAATAATAGTCTGAGACTTTCGTAGCAGAAATAATTCTTTGCAAAGTAGACATTTAAAATGGTATTTTAATATTAATCTAATGTTTATTTCATTTATATTAACTAGCCAATATCAGTATTTCGATATATGTGACAAAACTTTGAGGGACAGTGGACTGTTTAATTATTGCACATATATTTATGGAGATTGTGCATGTGAGAAAGTCAGTAATAAATACATTTTTCTCACTTAACTGAACCAAAAGGATAATATTAATATTGTATATTTAATAACACTTTAAAACTTCCCAGAATTGTTCATAGTGCAGCAGTCTACAGTATAAATATTTCTGCTTGTGTGTGAATGTATGTGTTTGTGTAATTTCTATATAAATTTTCAAATATATATGCATAGTTTAATAGGAAGACAAAAAATAAGAACAATGTCAGTTAAATTGTTAATGCTAATACTCTTCTTCTAGGCTCCCCGGGCAAAGATGAATCAACAAAGATCCAGAAGATTCAGAGCATCAAAGGAAGGAATGGAGGGTGCAGAAGAGAAACAGAAAATTAGACAAGAAATAATGGAGAAAGGTAAATTGATAATCTAATATTTTTCATTAATAAGTAATTTGAAGACAGGGTTCTTTCTTGCTTTTTATTTTCCTTACTTATTCTTGTATATAGTAGAGCAAAATAGTCATGCAAATGTATGATTGATTGATTGAGTTGCACAGTTTCTGTCTTAATTCACAAGATTCTGATTAAAGGTATTCTAATTTACACTTAAAATGCTGTGACTGGAATCCTTTGACAACTTGTCTTGAGAGAAGATCCACCAAATAATAAAGAATTTTTTATTGAGTAAGCAGCTAGATTAGATTAGAACCATTATGGTAGGTGGTCATCAGATCTACTTGTAAATTCCAGAATAGAGTTATCAGTAAAGTAAAATGCTATGAGTTAAAAATTAATGATATGAAATATATGTCTGTGTTCTTTCATCTCATAATTTTGTCTATTAGACTAGTCTTCAGTTCTGTTACATCTTTTTTTAAAGGTGGCTTTCTACCTCCAGAAGAAGTTAAGGAAAGATTTGACAGCAATTGCATAACTCCAGTAAGTAGAACTACTATTATCTCCCAAACTGAGACCAGAGATAGCTTTGGTCACGGTCTGTTGGTTGATTAAATACTGCTTGGCTGTGGGTTACTAACTCATCTGAGACTCTGATTACAGGTTAAGATCTAGCAATTGTTTTTGGGAAGACTGTTCGCATTTGCAGAGGGTGAAGGTGCCACCTAAAATGCTACATTACAGAACTAATTAGGAAAAATCTTAAGAGTTCAGGATGCTACTTTGATTGCAGTAGTAGCAGTGTGAAGTCTAAATAGGAACTTGTAGCAGACATAAAAGGAAGAGTAAAATGTCAAAAGATGTCTCTAAGTGCACGTGCTGTTTTTTTCTCTATCTCTCAATTGAATGTGCATAATATAACAAAAATTCTTATGTGCCTTTCTCTCCTTCCCTTGCCATATGTTTGCTAAGAACAACATGAAAGGGCAAAGTCATCCAAAAGAAAATAATGCTTTTGAGAAAAGTATTCCCAAATTTAACTTTGGGCTGGGTTTGTATGAGGAGAGAGGACGAGAAGAAGTTTTTCCATAATTAAGTTGCTAAAATAAGAACCTAATTTTTTACTCTCAAAACTTTGCGCAATGCCAGAAACATATGGTTCTGATGGATAATGTCATAACTTAATAGCAGTGACATAACTTACAAATCTGGAAACAGGATTTTGTGAGATTCAGAGTATAAAAGGTAAGAGTATTCTAGACCAGCTCACCTCACTGCATAATGACATTTTTATGGAAGAGAAAATGTTATGTTAGTGAAATGGATTGAGGGAAGACAATTCTGTCTATAGGACCCCCCTCACCCCAACGTAAACATAGTCATAGGGTAGAGATAGATTACCTCAATTTAAAATAATCTTTGATATGCTGGAGACATATACATCCCCCCATTTTAGGATAGCAATAAAATGGTCACTTTGAGAATATCTTATTAAAGAAGAAAGCAACAAAGATGACAGTTAATAATGTTTTTAATTCAGGTGGCACATTCCGATAATACGGTAACTTTAGTTTATGACTGAGTCATAAATTTGCCAGTGGCTTCCTTTTCCCCTTTTCATGCTACCACAGCTGACATAATTGCAAATCTTTTTGAAATAGCTTTTAAAATGCAGATTTCACAACTGATACATCTAACCTAATTTCTGGACTCTTGCTTCTTGCCATCCAGTGTTTTTCTTGCTGTTCTCTGCCATAGGAAGCATATGAACTTTGCCTGTGGCAGAAGACAAATTGGATGTTAGAATTCTTGGTGCTTTCAGAACCTGAAAGATCATCCATTTTTGTCCTTGATTGCTAGGTACTGGTTGCTTTTTGTAACGCATGAGGAATAATTCTAGTAACTGAATACTTAGGAATATTTTTTGTGCCATTTATTGGTCCTAGTAAGGGTATTGCTTTACCATCTGTGTTGGATCATTTTTTAAAAAGAGTTTTTTTGTCGACCAAAATTTAAAAAACTAATTACAGTTTTATTCTTAAATTTCTCACATTATCCAAACTGGCGTGATGGGGTCTTCTGGCTAGATGAATATAATTTTATAGGTAACTTTAAATGTACTTGCAGCTATTATCTCTGTATTGTTCCATTCAATAAAA
Source organism: Oxyrhabdium leporinum (assembly GCA_032468155.1). Lineage (NCBI taxonomy): Eukaryota > Metazoa > Chordata > Lepidosauria > Squamata > Cyclocoridae > Oxyrhabdium > Oxyrhabdium leporinum. The sequence goes on along the minus strand of JANHFL010010205.1, from coordinate 471,365 downwards.
GCTTTGTGTGTTTTCTGAAAAGGGGAGGATTACAGTCATATTTCTAATGGGAGAGGAGCCCCTGTATATGTTCGTGGATGTTCAGGGCTAACTAAGCTAATCTTACTATGTTCAAATGCATAAAAATTGTCTTTATTTCTGTAAATTTGTTAAACTATTTTAAAACAATCCTGCCAATACAAATAGAGTATATCAACACTATACCTCTAAGTTAATTAAGATCAATTTTGTTTTATGGCTAAAATGCTCGCTACAGTTTTTCGCAGATTACAGCAAGATTCATTTTTCTTAAAAGAGACACAGTGATTAACAGTATGATTTCACAACTTCAGAAGCTTTGGGTTTTTTGACCCACTCAAGCTAGTGTATATTTGTGTTTATTAAATATGTTTATTTTAAAAATTGCCCAATTTGTCTCTAAACATTATTTTATGTTCTTGTTATATAGGGGACAGAATTTATGGACAATCTTGCTAAATGTCTTCGTTATTATGTTGCTGATCGTTTAAATAATGATCCGGGATGGAAAAACCTAACGGCAAGTTTCACTCTCTTGACTGTAACTGCAAAGTGTATTTATTTCCTAATGTAAATGAATTTGAGGTAGGATAACTCCTAAACTATTGTTGAGGAACTTTTCCCCTGTATATTATGTAGGATGTGTAGTTTTGGGAGGAAAATACATTTTATTAAGAATTTATCAAATGACATTTTAATTCACCAATAGAATGTCAAGATTTTTTTATTAATGTCTAGTTTAGGAAGCATAGATATCAGTCTTAGGAATATGTACATAATTTCCTTCATATATAATGTTGTAATGCTGTTTGTTTCAAACTCTCTATATTTGTAAGCTTGTAATTATTTTTTTTGTTGAGAGTTGAAACTCACTTGACAAAATTTTAAATTTGTTGTTCCAAGGTCTTTGATGCCCTTAAGGTTATTAATAATTATATAACATAACATAAATATTTTACAATTGTAACCCACTCATATGGGTAGCCAATAAAACTTATAAATAAAAAATAGTCAATTTCTGACAGTGACCAGAAAGTAATGCTTGTGAACTTAGTGTCTTTTAAAAGACTTTAAAGGGGTCTGCCACAGTTGCAAGCAAGATAGTTAATTGCTTCATCTCCTGCTTCTGAAACCCACAGAAGACTGCTGTCCTGCAGTCTCCTCATGAGGAGCAGCCATCCGGTGCACATGAGTCTCTCCCAAAGAATGAGTCACTGGTTCTTCAGTCTTTCTTGTGGGTATCAGCTCTGCTTTCACCGAGATATCTCCAATTTTTCATTCCTCCCTCGGTGGTTCTAGATCTGAGTATATCTGAGGTGATTTGTATTTCTGAGAATATAAAGAACAATGTTCTTCCAGTTTTTGTTTTTAAAAATTACTCAAGGCCTCAAAGTTTAAAAAATATTGTGCCAGATATGCACTAGTAGTACTTTTCATACTGATATTCTGTATTGAGTATTTCAGTTTATATCTTATGTTGCTTCTTTTTGTTATTGATAGGTTATTTTATCTGATGCAAGCGCTCCAGGTGAGGGTGAACACAAAATAATGGACTACATACGAAGGCAAAGAGGTAGGGATATTATGCTTTTTACAGGAGAATATGCTGTTTACTAGAAATAGTAGGATAACTGAACAGTTTGAATTAATGTATTACTGTTTTATACAACAGCATTTGTCAAAATACTCATTGAATGTGCACAGAGAAATATGTTTCATGTGATTGTAGTAATAGTTTAGTGCATGTACAACTTAAACAAAGATATAAAATCAAAATTTAAAAATACAAAAATAGACTTAGCGCTCTTGATATTAGTCTATATAGCAATTTAAATTGTGTACCTGATTTTACAGTACAGGAAGTCCTCAACTTATCACCATAATGAAGCCTTCCCAGTAAGGTCAGAAATCATGGCAATCATTAAGTGAGGTGCTTACATAATTGCCTTGCTTAACAACTACAATCTCTGCTTTTCCTGTTGCAGTTGTTAAGCAGAACATGGGGTGCCTTCAGTGTGGGGGAGGCCCTGGGATAAGCGGGGGGTGGTGGACAGTGGTCGGTTGTATTGTCAAGCACACAATTTTGTTTGTGTGATGGTGGGGACGCTATTGGCAATACGTTAGGGCAGATGTCATAAGTCCATTCAGCAGCATCATATTTTGAATGGTCACTGAACAAACAGTTGAGGACTACCTGTGTGTAACAGATGTATATTTCATATGAACCAACGTGCGTCTGTGAAGTGAGATATTAAACTTTAAAATATGTGGCTTTTTGGAAGCTTCATTCCTTAAATATGTTTTTTTGGTGGAGAGTTCTAGAGAATTTCTCTCATTTATTAAATAACTGTTTCTCCAATGTTTGCAATAGAATTTAAAAAGCAAAACTCTTTTCCAATGTGTAAAAAAAAAACATGTTGATTTCAATCAATCATTGATTGAAATTGATTGATGTTGGACAGTCTTTCTGATTAAAACACTAAGATAGGCTAAATTGAAGAGACCCAAAAGTTGATTTATATAGCAGTTTAGTTTTAATGCCTTCAAACCTTAGTCCAACCATAATCATTACCTTATTTAAAGGGAAGTTATTGATTCTACAGATAGAACAGGGCAAGAGAGACCATGCAGCAGAATTTAAAATCCATATCAATATATGCTCACTGAATTAGCTAGATGGATACATTGATACATACTTTGTTTCTTCTCAATGCCTTTGAACTGAATTGATATCCAAGTTTTTATATATCATATATAGTATCATAATATATATTGCTAGCATGGGTTTTGTTAATTTGGTTTTAATGTATTTCAATATTATTTCATCCTATTGGATTTGACTATACTGTGTTTTCATTTAATTATATGCGGGAGCTATATATCAATTTGATTACATAAATATAGAATATTTTGGAAAAAATACTTGATTTAAAAATTATGAATGTAGCTCTTATGGTGCTATATGAGCAAAAATGAAATGGATCTATAAGATTATGTTGATTCTTCTCTCATATTGAAATTAAGTCCCTGGTTATTTCCTTCCATCAGCCCTCCTCCAAGTCCTGCTGTGGCAGGAGACTTCCTGGGAGGGATTGCAGGTAGTCCTCAATCTACAACCATTTGTTTAATGACCATTCAAAATTAAAACAACACTGAAAAAAGTGACATGACCAGTTTTCACACTTCACACAGTTGTACTGTCATAAATGATCATTTGTAAGCTTTCCAGCTGTCTTCAGACAAGCCAGTGGAGGAAGCCAGATTTGCTTAATGACTATGATTCACTTAACAACTGCAGTGATTCACTTAACAACTGTGAGAAAAAGATAAAATGGGGCAAAACTCATTTAACTGCTTTGCTTAACAACAGAAATTTTGGGCTCAACTATGGTCATAAGTCGAGGACTACCTATAATGAAGAACACCAGGAGCGTGTGCCAAAAGTATATACAGTCATATTAAAAAGAAAGAACACCCTCTTTCAGTTCTATAATTTTATGTATCAGGACATAGTAAAAATCATATGGTCCTTACAAGTTTTTAAAAGTAGTATATAAAACCATTGATCTCAGAGAGGATGTACTTTCCTTTTCACATGACTGTATTTTCAGATAGATTATCTAAGGCATGAAGTTCATCCTAGCTGCCTAGGTAAAATGAGCATGCATCTATATTGGACAGCAGTGATATAGGAAGATGCTGGAGAGAAACAATTGTTTTAGTGACAACAGCAAAGGCATCAGTTTATACTGTACAGGAGAAGGGAATGATAAACCACTCCTATATTTTACTTAAATGGATAGAAGACCTAAAAGTCCATCATGGAGAAAAATTCTGTGGTAAATGGTAATTGATACAAATTTGTTGACACATATTCAACTGATAAACTTGATTAAGTGGCAAAATAGTAATTAACATTGTGGCAGTAATTGGAGCTAATAAGACATTGTGTTTATTATTCTGGTGAATACTTTCTAGTCTGTTTTTTCCAGATTGCATTTTCTTTGTTGTCATTCTTATACTTCAGAGTTCAGGGATGCATTTGTGAATACTATGGTATCTTTTTAAATAGTTAAGTAGTGTCTAAACAATTTTTGTTGCATCTTTAAGTAGTGTCTAAACAATTTTTTGTTGCATCTTGCCCTGAGAAATATCAGAATTCTATAATGACACAATGTCCTTTTGTTTTAGCCCAGCCAAACCATGATCCAAATACTCATCACTGTTTATGTGGTGCTGATGGTAAGTCCATCTCTAGACTTTTCTGTATTAATAATAAAATAAGATAGTGTGGAAAATATTTGTTAATCAGTTCAGTGCATGGTACCATTTTAAATAAAAGTTCATTTGGTTGAGTTAAATATTAAACTACCACTCAGATTATGTCAGTTCAGATGAACCACCTAATTACATTTTCTTCCCGTACTTCTTAGTACATGGCTTCCCTCCATTTTCTACTTGTTACATGTCCTTCTGGGTGCATTTAATTCGAACAATTTGCTAATTCTGGAAAATTGGGCACAAAGGTTGTGAGAAAAGAATGTATCCTATGCTTAGTCACTTTGGTGGCTCATCAGAACTGAGCCCTTATTAATGGTTGGGGTTTGTTCTGTTTCTTTTGTAGCTGACCTTATTATGCTTGGATTAGCTACTCATGAACCAAATTTTACTATAATCAGAGAAGAATTTAAGCCTAATAAACCTAAACCATGTGGTCTCTGTAACCAATTTGGACATGAAACTAAGGACTGTCAAGGCCTACCAAAGGAAAAGCAAGGGGAGGTAGGTTGAATTTTACTTAGCTCCTTTTCATTACCATTGGTGTGCTATTCAAGATGAAATGTTGAGGACTGCTTTATAGACTTGCTTGCTTGACAAATAGTTGCTTTATCTTACATATATCATGGGATGGCAGCATTTGTAAGGAAAGACACACATAGCAGTACTTATTATGTTGGGTTATGTCCAAATTACTTAGGACTATTGCCACTGTTTTGTTAGGAAAGGGACCTAGTTATATTTTCATAACATGTATCAAGAATTACAAGTAAATAATATAACTTTGATGCAGAGGCATAGAACTTTCATAATATTTGAAACAATGGAAATATATATTTGCACTTTTTTTTCATTTTGCAAAACTGGGAATTAGAGGGAACATTGGAAATAAATGAAATAACTTTAATATCCGTTATAAATGTTGGTGTGAAAATACAATTCATTCAGACAGTTATGCATTTATTGAATGTATATTTAATATTTTTAATTTCTACTAAAAAAAAAGTTGCTGATCTCCAGAAATATGGCATCTCTTCATTTTTAATGTTTAGGAGAGTAATAGTAAAAATATCACCCTAACATTAGATAACAAACATTTTTTCCTTTATAACATATTTTCCACCAGTGCACAGTTTAGCTACCATAAAAATTAACAATAAAAATTAAGCAATAATTAAATTTATGCAAAAGCAATAAAATCAATATGCAGCATGAGATATTTGCAGAAAAAAATGATGAAACAAAAATATATGTACTGTGGATGTCATCTTCTCTAATAGATACAGAAATATCTGATTTTCAGGAAATGAGGGGAAAATTGGAGAGAGAAGAACAACCAAGGTTCAGAGCATGTCACTTACTACATTAAATTACATTCAGTCACATTTTCTTAATCTGAAGTTCTATCATTATTAACGGTTCCTAATTCAAACTGAAAGTGTTGGGATATATTTCATAATCTCCTCCCCCCCCCTTTTAAAAAATCAAGTGAAAATAGAGAAAGAAAAGCCTTGTTAGGGAAGAGGGACTTTTTTCTGAATTCATCTGCTATCACATCCCTGTTTTAGTCTGACAAGTATATCTGATTTTTTTATGTCCGCATAATGAAAAAATGAAGAAACTATCGCAGGGAATAGGATGGACTGGTTTCTGTCCCACTTTTTTCACCACTTTCCTGTGGTGTTAAATAAATCTCAAGGCTGTTAGCTAGCATCAGCTTAGCACATATTAAAATATTAAGCTAACAGAGATCTGCCACCAGGGAACTATTATAATTGATCTTGACATCCCAGTTTGTTTATCTACCATATAGTCACTAGAGCAGAACTTTTCAAACTTTTTCAGGCTGTGGAAATTATTAGTTAAAAAACAAAACTTCCCAGAGCTCCTGATTGTTAGGCCAGTTTCCAGTGATAGAAAATCAGCTGCGTTCAAGGAATTTAAACATTACACTAGAGAACTGGATTAAGAATTTTGTTTTTTAATCAATATATGTTGATTAATCAATCTAATATAATAGGTAACTATAAAGCTGGGAAGCAATAACTACAGTTAAATTTATTAATTTTGCAGTTGCTATTTCTGGTATCAGGAAAAAATAAAACAATATAATTAGGAAGCTTTTAATCCAGGGGTGTCAAACTCGCGATGACATGTTGTGATGTGACATGTCGCAACTTTTTCCCCCTTCACTAAACTGGGGGTGGGCATGGCTAGTGCGTGACACATGTGGGCCACGAGAGTGATACCCCTGTCCTAATCAGACATGTTTAAGAAAGGAACAAGGGAAGTGGACCTGTATGACTATGTGGACCATTCAAAAACCTTCCATGCTGTTTCTAAAGACAACCAAGCTAGATAGACTGGATGATATGATAAAGTTATTCTGCTTTTTGTACTACTGGTAGTTGGGATGCTGCCTGTGAATAAGCAGAAAAGGTGAGAAAAAACAGCCTACAATTGTTGCTATCAGCAAGCCATAATTAATGCTAAGCCATTATTTGTTTTCTGTATGAATATGGTATTGCTCTGAAGTAAACCTACTAAAAACAGTTTATCTTGGATTGGTGGATCCTGAGGGAGAACTACTTTTGCATAAATGCAAAACATTCATAAATATGAGACTAGAATAAACAAAGGGTGGATCAGTGTTAGAAAACTAGCTGTGTACTGGTAGTCCTTGACTTACAACCATTTTTTCAGCCACAGTTCAAAGTTAGAGTGGCACTGAAAAAAAGTGACTGATAATTGGTCCTCACACTTAACCATCACAGCGTCCCCACAGTCACATAATCAGACTTTAGGCAGTTGACAACCAGCATGTATCCCAGTGTCCCAGGGTCATGTAATTGTGATTTGCGACCTTCCCCAGTGGGAAAAGCAAAGTAAATTCCGGGGTGGGGGGGGAGCTGTATTCAGTTAATAACCATGTAATTCACTTAATAGCTGCAGTGATTAACCATGGGAAAAAAGATCATAAAATCTGGTGTGGCTCACTTAACCGTCCTGCTTAGCAACAGAAATTCTAGTCCCAATTGTGCTTTTAAGTTGAGGACTACCTGTATTCCTAAACACATTTACTTTAAGAATAAATTTTGTTGAACAGAGAAGGGATTTTTTAAAAATAAACTTTATATTATCAGAAAAAAAGATTTCACTTAAAGTTATAATGGAAACCACAGTCCAAAACTCATTTCCTAAAAGCATTTAAAGGAATTTTTATTAGGTTTACTTTAGGACAATACTGTCAGTACAAACTATTTCAAAATGAATCTTCAAACAAATGGTATGTCATTTTTCATCTTTGCAGCACGATCAGTTCGCAGATTGTCCTCCTGGTATGGAACAAGAATTTATATTTATTCGCTTATGTGTTTTGAGAGAAGTAAGTAATATTAGGATATATTTTGAACAAAGGCAGCTAGGCTGTCTTGAGATCCATCGCACACACTGAGATACTTCTAAGTAAACATGCACAAAGATGTTATGCAGCACTCAGCAAACAGGGTTGCCATGGTAGCCAAGAATTTAATTCTGACAGTCAGCTAAGAGAAGCCAGATGTCTTGGCCTTCTTGTTTTTGTTCATTGTCAGTATTTTCCCTACTAAGCAGCTAAAGATGCTCATAAGGCAAGATGCTCCTGTGTCAGGAGGAAATGACCAATTACTTGAATTCTACTAAAGGGAAAGGTTAACCGAACACTTCCTTGTAAGGACGGTTGGTGGGAAGCTGAGAGAACTTGAAAGAGGTATGAGAAGGGAAGCATTTGACAGCTGACCAGAGTAAGGGACAGAAAAGGAAAAAACAAGTAACTGCTATTTTATATTATTTGTTCATGCAATGTAATTGTTAAATAACCACTTGATCCCCTGAGTAAACAAGAGACAGTATAATAACCCTCCACACTTGAGATACCATTTATGTATGTATGTGTGTGCACCCTTGAGTCAGTTTTTAACTTCTGGTGACTGCTTGAATAAATCCCTGCAATTTTCTTGGAAAGATTTTGGAAGTGGTTTGCTATTGCCTCCTTGCAAGCCTGAGAGAGAGGCTCAAGATCATCCCGACGGCTTTGTGTTTAAGGCAGGACTAGAACTCATAGTCTTACAGTTTCTAGACTGATATATGAACCACTACAGCAAACTGGTTCTCTAAGATATTGTACCAGCGGGGGTGGCGGGTGGGGGGCGGCTTGTGTGTGTATATGCGTATGAGAGAGAGAGAGAAAAAAAGAGGGAGATGATGTTATCATCAGTACTTTTTAACTGCTTAAGCTTATAATGTTGGGGTTGTGACAGTAAAATTTTCAATTATACTTGTTTTATACCTAGAATAAATGAAGGAAAAAATCATGCAATCTTTCACCCAATAAATCCAGTTCTGCCACAGTTGTTTTACCTTGAATCATCTTTCACAGTAGCCCTTTTATGTCTCTTAGATCAGGCCTCCTGCTGTCTGTGCATTGGCTTTGGCTCCCTAAGTCTTCCATTTGCTAGCTGCTGCATCTTCCTCATTCTGATTCTTTACAGGTTGTCCTCAACTTATAACCACAATTTGGACCGGAATTTTTGTTCCTAAGTGATGCAGTTGTAAAGTTCAATGTCATGTAATCGCATTGCTTAGTACTGGCACTCTCCATTGCCATCGTTAAGCAAATGCCACCGGTCATCAGCTGAGGAACTATCTCAATCCAATCCGAGCTTGGTCTCTCCCAGCCCTGACCCTCAGGAAAGTAAGGGAATAACTCCTACTACCGATGCTTGCCTATCTCCCCACCATCTCTCTCCATCACCCTGCACCCTGTCTTGTTGGGTGACCAGGAGCCCCAGAACTGCACAGCTCTGGTGCTGTTTTTCACATTGTAGCTCAAGGGCTTCTTGGAGTGCCGTGGCTCTGGGGTCACAAAAAGCCGCAGAGCCACAGCGCAAAGCCACAGCTGTCCCTGGAAGCCTCAGCCATAGCACCCTGGCCCAAGAAGATGGTGCAAAATTATAGCATTTGGGAAGCCCCAAAAGTGTCAGAAGCAACAGCATCCCAGGAAGCCACAGCCACCCAAGCCCAGAACTAGCTGCAATTGTTTTTGCCACACTACACTCCAAGGTTCTTACAGCCTTGTGCTTTGTTGCCTTCTTTCCCAGGTGTCCTGAGGAAATTGCTGTGCATGACGTTGGGAAGAAAGCAAAGAGATGGTGAAGGTCACCTAGGGTGACTGGAGCTGCAGAGTGGGGGGTGGGGAGAGAAGAGCAGAGATGGGGAACGGAAGCATCACTGCATTTGTAAGAATGGATGGCTGGCCAAGCACCAGAGTTTTGACCAGGTCATCCCAGAGTAGGAGCACTGCATCAGCCATAAATTTGGGGAATAGTCATACATCCTTTTGTTCAGTATCACCATAACTTCAAATGTTCACTGAATGAATGGTCATAAATTGTGAACTACCTGAACCTTGTTCTCTCTCAAGTCTTGTCTTGTCTGTAAAGCTGCATACCATACTGAAAAAAGAAATGTCGAAAATGGACATTTTTGTAGGATGGAAATGCTGCTTAAGATTCTTTTCTTAGCCTTTTTTAGGTCATATGTTGAAAACAAATGCTGGCTGGACAGTGTTTTAGTGCAAATGAAGCCTGAAAGGACGGGTGCAAAAATAAATAAGCCCTATGCTATTAAAAGAAAGAGTTGGGAAATGGTGACGTTAAATATGTGAGGTTATTGGAGAGGAATTCAGAACATCAGAAATTGATATGTAATAAATATTTGCCAGTGAAGGAGACCTATAGAGATTCAGGCTGATGGGAAACATGACTGTTTGTGCTTCTAGCCTTCTGATTAAGAGATGGACTGCGCTTGCTTGGTGGAAAAGAAAAGACATTTCTCTATGTTCTCAGATGCACATTCACAATATCCCCACTAGGCATCTGACATTTGATTTCTGTTAATGCTTGAGAAAATGCTTTATTTTTGTGTGTCTCTCACTCACTCTCTTTAAAAAAATTCTAGTATTTGGAAAGAGAGCTAACAATGGCCAGCTTGCCTTTCACTTTTGATGTTGAAAGAAGCATCGATGACTGGGTTTTCATGTGTTTCTTTGTGGGAAATGATTTTCTCCCTCATTTACCCTCATTAGAGATCAGGTAAGAGAAACGACTTTATATCTAGAAACATTTAAAATGTTGTTAGGTATTGACTATTGCACTTTAAAAAAGCAAAGTTTGGACATTATTAATTCTTGCTTTTTAGATTTGCAAGTGTTTAATGGAGAGTGCTGCTTGAGAAACACAAGTCCAAAGCTCCCTTGGGTTTCAGTTCACTCATTTGGATCCAGTTGATAATAGAATTGCTGTTCCAAATCCAGTGAACTTTATAAGGCTTTGAAAAGCATGAGTTTCAAATATCTTGCTATTTTGCTTTGCTTAATTATGGTGCATGATATCTAGCTTTTTTGAGACTGTGCTCACTATTTCTCATGAATCTTGGTTCATTTCCTTAAAGTAGTAGCATGCTCTTTAGTCATTTGTGTAGGCTTGTTGGTTTTTTGTCTTGTACATAGGGAATTTAAATATTCCTATCTATTCTAGATTCTATAAATATTATAGAAGTAGGGAATGGCAGTCAGTAGTAACGTCACATATTAATAGTTAAATACTGGTTTAAACTTTGCTAAATTTAGTATCGTACAAGCATACTTCTTCATGTGCAGTAGAATTTTTCTTTGCTCTCCTTTATGTGCCCCAAATCTGTTTCCAAAATCTCCCAACCCTCCAGAGTGTCAGCCTTGGAAGCCATAATTGCATTAGTTCCGGATTCCATCCATCTACAAATGGGGTGGCAGAGAGAGGGAACATAATGGTGGAAAAATATATTAGGTGTTATGTGAATTATCAACAAGAAAATTGGGGTGAACTGTTACCGTTTGTAGAATTTGCTTATAATAATGCGGTGCATAGCTCCACTGGGTTAACACCATTCCAAATTACCACTGGGAGGGAATTTGTGCCTATGCCTGAGTTGCCCGTGGAGAAGCCTACTTCAACCTCATTAACGGAGTGGATGGAGACATTAAAAAAGGGTTGGGTAAATATGCAAAAAGCTTTAGCGAAAGCGGCGGAAAAGTATAAGAGACAAGTTGACAACCATTGCTCTTTGCAGCCTCATTTTAAAGTGGGAGATAAGATGTACTTATCTACAAAATACCTTAAGCTGCGTATTCCTAGTAAGAAGTTAGGTCCCAGGTTTTTGGGTCCTTTTCCGATTGTAAAAGTAATAAACCCAGTGACAGTTCAACTCAGTCTCCCTAGGGTACTAGGAAAAATTCATGTTTTCCATTGTAGCTTGTTGAAGTTAGCAATGCAGCCAAGAATAAGACCCCAGCCTGCTGCACCACCGAAGCCAGTGGTGATAGAGGGAGAAACTCACTACAAAGTGAAAAAAAATGGATTCTACATTGTTTAGAGGTAGATTACAGTACTTGGTTCATTGGAAGGGATACTCTTTGTCTGAAGCAACATGGGTTAAGAGTTGGGATGTAAAAGCAGATAGATTGGTAAAGCATTTCCATAAGAAGTTTCCTGATAAGCCAAAGGGACCCATTGGGGGAGGAAAGGGAGGTTGATGTATGTATATTAATGATTTGTAATTTGTTTATTTTAGGACAGATTTTAAATACCGGAAGGGAGGAAGCCTGTCAGCCTTGGAAGCCATAATTGCGAGGCCCTGTGGCTGCCACAGATTAGCACATGGGAATCAGAGAGGGGGGTTCTTTCTCATACGCTTAGAAGGGTTAGTAGTCAAAACAAAATTCTTTTCAAATGTGTCAAGGCCATCCTAATCAGCACCTGGAGGAGGAGTGACAAGAAGAGAGAGGAAGTTGGTTTCAGAAGAGGATTGGAGAATGTGACTTTTGATGATGGTTTGGAGGTGGATCTTTGATTTCTTTTGGGTGTGGAAAAACCTGGGCTTTCAGATTCAGGTTTTTC
>JANHFL010010205.1:445265-458996 GCA_032468155.1 Oxyrhabdium leporinum | reverse complement strand
AAGCCTACTTCAACCTCATTAACGGAGTGGATGGAGACATTAAAAAAGGGTTGGGTAAATATGCAAAAAGCTTTAGCAGAAGTGGCGGAAAAGTATAAGAGACAACCTGACAAGCATCTCTCTTTGCAGCCTCCTTTTAAAGTGGGAGATACGGTGTCTACAAAATACTTTAAGCTGTGTATTCCTAGTAAGAAATTAGGTCCCAGGTTTTCAGATTGTAAAAGTAATAAACCCAGTGACAATTCAACTCAGTCTCCCTAAGATACTAGGGAAAATTCATCCTATTTTCCATTGTAGCTTGTTAAAGTTAGAGTTAAAGATTGTGTCATGGAGGAGGGAGGAAGAATTTGTTCTGCCAGTAGATGTCATGCCATCACTAGGATAATAACTTGAATATAACCCTTACAGTGAGACCATCCAAGAAATGGGTGAAATGGTTTTATTCTTGTATTTCAGGGAAGGAGCGATTGATCGCCTGGTGAACATTTATAAAAATGTTGTGCACAAAACTGGAGTAAGTGATTCCGCCAAACACTTCATGTAGTAACATAAGAAGGAGAAAGGTTACTTATAGTTGTATTCTGCAATTTACAGGGTTATCTTACAGAAAATGGTTATGTCAACTTGGAGAGAGTACAGATGATAATGTTGGCTGTTGGAGAAGTTGAAGATAGCATTTTTAAGAAGCGGAAAGATGATGAGGTGAAAGGGCTATTGTGAAACTGTTGGGTGTGTTTTTCTTTAACAACATTTAAAAAAATGAATATACATGGTTATTCCACTCTACACTACAAGTAGTTCTTGAGTCATGACTGTTCATTTAACAGTGCTTCAAAGTTACAACAGCTCAGGAAAACATGGCTTACAACTATACTTGATGATGTGTTTGCAATTTGGATACATGTCAGCCAGCTCATATTTACAACCAATTACAATGTCTTGTGGCCATGTGACTGCAATTTGTGGACATTTTTGCTGATTTCTAGAAAAAACAACCATTGAGGAAGCTGGTTTCACTTAACAGCTGCCAGTAATTCACTTAAGAACAACTGTAAAATGTCATAGAATCAGGTCCTACTTGACTTACAGCCACGCTTTAGAATGGAAATCCTGATCTCAGTTGTGGTTGTGAATCAAGAACTACCTATAAATCAAATAGAAATGAGTTTGCCTTAGTAAGCTGCAATGAATTTGTATTGGATTCAACATTTTGTTTTTATATTAGTTTTGATTAACATGAATTGACGGTTTTAAGGAAAAGCATTCAGAAAGCAGGTTAGTTAACAGAAAGTATTTCTAAACTTTCTCTGTGTGTGTTTGTGCATTGAGGTTCCTTTATGACCAATGTTTGCTAATTTTTCTAGTTTTTCTTTGAGGAGTATGCTAAAACCTCTGGCTGATATAATATACCAAACATATATACATAGTTTGTTTACTACATCCAGAGAAGTTAGATCTGAATATGACCCACCTTGTAAAATCTGTGAATTAGGTAATTGACATTTCATGTATATGTACTTTAATAAGATCCTGTAATTTAATAGGTTTCCAGATTAGTTTAGAAGAGCAACTTACTTTGAAGCAGGAAAAGGAATCTTCTGCAAAATGGTTGTTTAGCAAAAATGAACTATATCTATTTGAATATTTTAGTTGCCTAATAAATGTTAATATACACTTTCCATATTTTATGGGACACACAGGAAAATTTCAAAAGAAGGCAAAAAGAAAAAAGAAAAAGAATGAAGGTGAATATAAATCTATTCCTATCTATTTATAACGTCTTTATTTAAAACAATGGAACTATTTAGTAGCAGCTACCTGTAGAGAAAGGAAATGTCTTAAAGTTATATTAGGAATACAAATGGAATGTTGTAGCAGTTTTTCAAGGCTGAAATGCAAAGAGCTGCTGCAAATACCCCAGTGGTTATATTCATTCCATGAAGTTTTTACCCCTTTTTATTGAATCCTGATTCTCAGATCTGGACTGCAAATAATTAGGTATTTTACAATGCATACAGCATGAGGTGCAACCAGTGGTGGGATTCAAAAAATTTTTACTACTGGTTCTATGGGCGTGGCTTGGTGGGCGTAGCTTATTGGTCATGTGACTGGGTGGACGTGGCCACCCCGCACCCCATTTCAGGCCTAGTTGGCCTCCCCAAAACCCCCTGGGAGCCAAAATGGGGCACGGGGGGCACGCTGCACCATCCTCCTGCGCCCTGTTTCAGGCCTAGTGGGCCTCTCTGCACTTACCTGGGAGCCAAAACGGGGCATGTGGGGAACTCCAGGAAGGGGCTGGGGCAGGGCCAGCCAGAATCCTTCCTACTGGTTCATGTGAACCGGCCCGAGCTGGCTGAATCCTACCACTGTGTGCAACTATGACAGAAACACAAGTTCACTAATTTCCTGAGCATGTGTATATTGGCTGAACAGTTCTTTCAATCTCAGTCACAGAGAATAAATTCAGACTCTAAAGAGCATAAACACATATATTCAAGGATTGACTTGCTAAGAAATATGGTCTTTTTTAACTTGAACTATTATCCTTGCATTGTTAATCTAAAATATTATTTGGATAAATAAACATATTCAGTATATGGTCCTTAGATCCTAAATTAAATCAGGCACAAAAAAACAACGTTCTGTATATTTTCTCAGAAATTCCATTGCACTAAATTTTATTTTTTCCCAAATAAAATTATGAATAAACTTGCAGTCATATTGATTTGATAGAATTCACAATATTCCTTTTTGCAAATTTGCATCTTTTTCCCAATCTTTGCTACCTCTTGATAATAATTTTAAAATGCAATATGTTTGCTTACTGCTTGAAAATAATTGAGAATTCCTGTTATCTCTCCATTACGTTAACACTTCTACCTCAGTCTTACCACTTTCTCATATACTGTATAATACCATTGAGTAAAGGGCAGCTTAATTCAGGAGATAGCTTTTATTATTGATGCAAAATGTCTCATAATAATTGAATCATTCTTCTACAACTGGTGCCCTTTTATCTACTCCAACCACCATAGGCATCAATGGCACTAATAATTCTACAAGGTTAAGCAAATTACCCTTTTTATTACAGTGTCAACATCGTTTGACTGATGCTGATGTTAGTTAATTAAATGCATAAATTTTTATTTGTATTTCTTAATTAAATAAATTTGGAGCTGCCAAGCTAATTGTAATATAACATAATTCCACTGTTGTTCTGATAACCATCTGAAGTTTTCTATTCAAGAATCACTAGGATATTATTCTAGGGTTCCTAATATGCTTATGATCATACTAATTGTTTTTTGTTTTATTGCTATATGTTAACTATTTGAGCATAGTATTAGACGTGTTCTATAAGGATCCTAAATAAAAATAAGACATCATTATATTTTGACCATAGTTTTAAACTGAAGTAATGCCAATCAGTTTTTCTTAATAGATTTTAAGTTGTAATTTTATAATCAGTTATAATCAGTTAAGAAACTCTACTGGCTGAGGGGCACTTCTTTCTCAGTCAATGCCATAAGCTTGTGGTTACTCTATTAATGAGCCAAATAGAATATGCCAATATGGATATTTAAGTATTGTATATTCATTTGGAAATTAATATCTTGTGTAATATAAACATAGCTATTCATACCTTTATGTAGTGTTTGCTCTCATAGCTGATGCTCAATGTTTATGCTTATATTCTGATGATTTCAGAGGGAACAACATACTATGCTTGGTGGACAATACACCCCACAACCTTTAGGAAGAGGAAACAGGTCAAGCCATCAGCCTATTAGTAATCCAAGACAGACAGCCTATGAAATGAGAATGCAGGACAGACAAAACACTGTAAGTGATTATTTTTTAAATACATATAGATAAGGTAACAAATGGAAAATGACTTAATGATGGCTCAGTTTGTACAAAGCCCAAACTTATATACATTCACCTTTCCTTTACTACTTTGACTCCATCATATCCTCAATTTGTTGCAACCATGGGTTCAACCCTGAGTCAGACTAACAAGATTAGAAGTCGTATACACTCTCTAGATCACTTCAGTCTGAGAAAAGTTAATAATTGATTAGAAAAAACACTTTTTGCCTAAACAATTTAACATTAGCAGTTAATCTTTCCAGATAATGAAAAAGCCTTGAAAGAATAGAAATTTAATCCCATTCCCTGACTTTGCCTCTAATGTCCACAGCTCAAAATAATGAGTAAAACATTGATGCAGTCCATTTAACAACTACTTGTACAAAATGAATTGGTGCAGAAGGAAGAATTTTATGGATAATATATTAAATATGTGAACTCTGAATTTTTAAATTGGGTTTTATCCAATTATCTTCATTAAGAAGCAGAGTTAAGATTTTAATAGAATGCACTTTACAAACTTTTGTTCTATTTGATGTAAACACTAACCCTGTGAACATGAAGTAGAATCATGGCATATACACTCATTATGGTTTTAATTTAATATATACTCTTAATATGTGCTAAAACAATAATTGATGAGTTCATTATTAAATTTATTTGTTGCCTATCTCACCATGGGGCTACTCTAGGCAGATGACAGCTATAAAAAGGAAAAAATGAAAAGTTTAACCAAAGTGAAAGTAAAATAATAAAATAAAATAAGGAAAAAGAACAAAGAAAATACATCAATATTACTACTAAAAAAAGATGGGTGTGTGTAGAGAACAGAATAATTAATAGGATGGATTTCCTTTTCTTTTGGGTATCGTTATATCAGAATCCTCTTTTGAAAGTTCGTCAGTTTAAAAGTGGTTTATTACTTGCTATGAAATGTTGCTCTCTGAGTAACACTATTTCAGATCCCCTTGGTAACGTGAAACTAGTTTCTACATTGTTCCTTTGAATTGCTGTATCTATAGTTAAGTAAAGTAGATGCATATATTTCTATGTAGGCGTTTTTTGGCAAACTCATTAATTTTAATTTTTGTAAGCGTAATGAGATCTTTCCACTAATTCTCTGTATGCTAACTATATCCCCAGACTCCTTCAGTTTCTTCTAATTCAAGCTTCACGTCTGATGGTACACCATCCCCAGCAGGAGGAATTAAGCGAAAAACAGAGGACAGTGACAGTGAACCGGAGCCTGAAGATAATGTCAGGTGCCACATTTCATACTTGTTAGTGCATTGTCAAAAGGGAGAACGTCTCATTAATATTATTTACCTTGCATCTGCCACACCTTCTAATGCTTTTCCGTGATCTTTTTATCCACCAATAATTAATGTGAAGAGTTTGGATACTCGGTAAATTCCAGTGAGATGTGTAGGCTATAGCTGTTAAATTTAAGTGTTTCCATTAGTATGCATGCTGGTTTTCTTCCTAAAAGCTGCTACTCCCTTTGAGATTAAACACCAGCTCGGCTAGAGGTTCAATACTCTGTGAACAGAATCTCATTCTACTAGCATAAATGGAATGGTTTAACTCTTAAAGTTCTGTAATCAGATGATTTAGTTTAGTGAGGGGTTATTGTTTGTTAGTGAAGAATATATTATGTATACTCCAGGCTTCTTGCATTTAGAAAGAAGTTCTCAGTACTTCCATTTAAAAGATTCTTGGGTTCAGTTTTCAAGATACTAAACCTAAGAAAGTGACTACCAGTTAGGACTAAAAGACTGGTTCTTATTAAGAAAACCCCATAACTTTAACTTTGCCTGTTCTTTCCTACATGCCAAGTATATTAAAATGAACAAACTAGAAAGCAATCTACATTTGTAGAGAGTAAAGAGGATGGTGTTAATGGATAAAGGATAGATCCATTACTAGACAGCAAAAGAGAAACATTTCGTAAGTCCAAACAGTATGGTAGGATTGCAAACATGTCACAGATAGACACCCCCCTAAATCACATGATAATAAAAGAGTGAGGAGGGGAAGTAAATCAGGCTTGTAATATGTTTACTATGGCCAATCTAAATAAAAATAGTTTTTAGTCTTCTGTGGAGCCTATTTCTTTATCTGGTCTACCTCTCAGGGTTATGGAGTATGAGCTGCTGCAGTAGTAGAGATTGGAACACCAATCTTAATATCATAGATGGATGCGTTTCGGGAAAACTGGTAACAGTATATTTAAGTAGTAATTTACATGTAGTCCTTGAATTATGACTACTAGGTCAGCACCTGTTCAAAGTTACCATGGTAATGAACAAGTATTTACAACCAGTCCATGAAGTTCCAGCATCGCACCACCCCTTTGGTCACATCATCATGATTTGGGTATTTATTAAGGCTGCAGCGTCCTGCAGTTGCCCAATTATTATTTGCAACCTTCCCTGCCAGCTTCCCACAAGCAAAGTCAATGGGAAGGTCAACAGAGAAGGTTGCAGATGGCTCCCATAAGTCTCTTTCACCACTTTTTCTCCTGAAAAGCCCCATTACAAAGTATGAAAGAGGTCATACTCTGTCCCATACCCCTTACACTCTGTAGTGTAAGTATAGCCACAATACCCCCACCCCCACTTCTTGTCTGGGACTCCCTCCTCTTCTTGCTTAATGACTTGGGCAGTCCCAAGGTTATGATGGCAAACGGGGACTGCCAGGATTGCCATTACTAAGTGATACAGTCACATGACGTCTCACTTTACTACTGCATCTCTTGAGAATAGAAATTCTGGTCCCAACTGCTGTCATAATCCAAGGGCTACAGTCATCTGATACAATTACTTGGGAGCATGATTTAAACCACACCGCTGTTAGTAAAGTCTGTTCTACTCTTTTTCTTGAAACCATTTGACAAACTGAATTGCACATTATGTAGATTCACTATTGTTTTTATAAAGGTTATGGGAAGCTGGCTGGAAACAACGCTATTACAAGAACAAATTTGATGTTGATGTTAATGATAAAAAGTTTCGTCGTAAAGTTGTACAGTCTTATGTGGAAGGGCTTTGCTGGGTTCTCCGATACTATTACCAGGTATTAACTTTTGGAATTTTATTTTTATTTCCCAAGATGTCATTCCAAAGAATTTTCTATCTCAAACTTCCACCTACTTGGCAATGACAAACTATTTCTGCATGGTGGTCAAAAATATTACATGGAGTCAGTAGGAATGAAATTTCACTTGAGAAAACATACTTCTTTACCTTTATATATTGATATTTCCATTGTAAACATGTAATGCCAGCTGAACCACAGCTTTTGATCACCTTAATAAATTGATTTATGCAGCAAATCAAATTGTTTATTACAGCCATATGGCCAGATACAATAAGTTACCCAATATTATGTGTGTCAGTTCAAATGGGGTGAAAACAGTGCAGAAACAGAAGGGGTTCTGTTAACATCTATAACTAAAATTCTCTCCCAAGAGGTGATTACCTGACTGTAATAGAGGCAGTCTTAAGGTATTTTGACAAATTGGCAAAATAATTCTTCTTAGAAGGTATTCAATTATGTTGTTAAATATAGCATAACTAACATTTACATTTTAGTATAACAGAGCTATCCATATACATTTTAATTGTTTGAAATTGCTAAGTGTAATTTTACGCATTTGCTATGTTGATAAGAACTTTAAAGCTTATTTTTGAGCATACATATTTTTAGACTTATTACAGTTAGTATTCTGCATTGAGCTTTCATTATGGCAATAATAACATAAAATAACTTGCTAGGGAGAGCAAAGGTTTACATCTACCATTTTATATGTGAATTTAAATATCAGTAGCCCAATGTTTCAAGATGATTTTTTTAAAAAAAATAAATGTATGTACCATATTTTTCGAAGTACAAGACGCACTTCCCCCCCCCCCAAAAAAAAGAGGGTAAAAATGTGGATGTGTCTTATACATCGAATGTAGCCCAGTCCATTCACCGGCCCCCACCCTTCGGCCATTTTCGGCCTCCATGGGCGATCCCCGCTGCCTGAAACTGCCCGAAAACGCAACGTGCAGGCAAAAAACGTGAGGCACGAAGGCAGCGATGGTCTGTGGCAATCCCTGCAGCCTGGAACAGCTAATTGGGGGTATTCCGGGAGGCCGATCCACCCACCAATCAGCTGCTCGTGCTGAATCAGGTTGCAATAACGTGCTGAAGCTGACCAGGCTGTTTGCTATTTGCTGCAAGGACGCTAGCCAGATGAATACTGATGGGTGCTGCTAGGCAGAGGCAGATTTTTTTTTCTTGTTTTCATCCCTAAAAACTAAGGTGCGTCTTATACTTCGGAGCGCCTTATACTCCAAAAAATACAGTATTTGGTACGCCTTCCTTTGTAATTATGCAACTAGATTAATTAAGGTTTACCATTATTTAATAATTAAATGCAGAGAGAAGATTCCTGAATCTTCTTTGATTTAAATTCTTCTTTCATTTTCCAAACTAGGGATGTGCTTCCTGGAAATGGTATTATCCTTTCCACTATGCACCATTTGCTTCAGATTTTGAAGGTATTGCAGACATGGTCTCAGATTTTGAGAAAGGAACGAAACCAGTAAGATTTATTACTTCTATTTATAATGCATCATAGTAACTAAAGATTTAAAAATTTAAACAGTTACTATTACTACCTTTCTTTTTACAGTTCAGACCTCTGGAACAACTGATGGGAGTTTTCCCAGCTGCCAGCGGTAATTTCCTCCCACCAACATGGCGGAAACTTATGACTGATCCAGTAAGAAAATTAAAGGGACTTTATTTGTTTGAATATTCATGTTAATATTCCCTCAACTACTTCACTGGTTGTCTGAAAAACAGAGATATTATTTATTTAACTGTCTGTTATACTGTCAATCTTTCAGTCGGAACTTGTGTGGTCTTAAATATTTCAGTTCACTCCAAATTTAATTTGATCTATATTAGATTCCAATGGTGAAATTATGCCCACAAAGGAATCTTATGGTTAATGATAAAATAATTCATTGAGTTGCTGCAACTGCTTGAAAGGCTTTTGGCTACAGTAGGCAGTATTTGGGACGGACCTTTTAGAGTTCTGAAAGTGTGAGGAGGATCAGTATAAAATGCTTTCTAATATAAAGTAGCATTTGTGGTTGAGTAGATATTCACAAAATGGCTGCCACATTTAAAGTACTGTATGAAGCAATTAATTTATTTCTCCACTATCCAATGAAATAAATGGATTCCTACCTTGACTACTCTTTAAACTATATGGATTGATTCTGATAATGATAGCTTGATTTTATTTCTATTTAACCACCCTTGAAAATATAGTTTTTGCACTAATTTTTTTTCAGAAGCAAAATGAGTGTGACAGAGAAAAGATTGCCATAGCCTTTTATTTAACTTTACAGGGTTTACTGGTAGCTAATTAACTGTCGTCTTTTTGTAGTTGTATTTGACGTCAGCACACAATTAATGAAGTCATCCAGAATATCAGCCCTAGCTGAGGGAAGAAGGGAAATATCACCAGTTTTATCTTCACTTTTTAAATATTTGAATTTTTAAAGAAGAACTTTGTTTATGAAGGCTATAGTGGTTAAATCAAGGGATGAACAAGGGAAGAAAACTTTGCTTGTGTAATGGAAATTTTGTTGGAACATTGGATAGAAACCAGTGAGAAGGATATAAAAAAGAATTGTAATCACATTAACATTCATGCGTGAGCTATTAAATTTTAATGGTTTCTGTGCCAGTTCCTGGCTGGAAAAAGAGATTCTGTTTTGACTGTAGGGGGCAAGAAAGATGCATGATTTTTCATTCTCTGGCTCATGATTGAAGGGATGATTAGGCTTGAATAGAATGAAAGTGAAAGAGGAGTAACTAGCCAGTGGGCATGTTCTCTCATTGATCATGCCCTCCCTCTTGCTTTGAATGGATAAGAAGAATTGAAAGTCAAGCTCTCTTTGGATCAAGCTCTGAGTTATCCTTTTATCCAGCCTTATCCCTGCTATTTGCATGCTCCTGTAGGTGTGTTCCACAGGTACTACTTTTGTGAGTTCTAATGTATATTTGTGTGCCCAAATTATCAAGCACTTAGAAGGTTTATTTTATCATGAAGCAGGCTGGGAATTTCGGAGGAGGAAGAAGGAGTGGAACATAGGAAACAAGAGTTTGATGATTGCATACATATGCTTTTGCACCTAGTTTAATGGTTCTGATTCAGGGCTTAAAGTTAAAAAGTGTAAATTTTACATCTTGAAAATGTTATTTTTTAAATTTAAATTGTTGTTTTGGAATAGTTTGTAAACTCCCTTTTTTTTAAAAAAAAATGCTCTTTGAATTACGTTGCAGAAAAAAATAAATACCTTCATCCAACACTCTGCAGATTTCTAAATCACTGTAATAATATTTTATTAAAACAGGATTCAAGTATAATTGACTTCTATCCTGAGGACTTTGCTATTGATCTGAATGGGAAAAAATATGCTTGGCAAGGTAACTATTTCATCGTGAAGTCAATATTTGTAGAGTTAGTCTTGGGAATAATTTTAACAAGACAGGAAAGACTTTGTTCCATTTCCAGGTTTGCTAACAGTTGCTAAACTGATTTCTATGTGCTATTTTCCATAATGATTTTTTAAAAAATAACTGATAAATATTAAATTAGTTGTGATACATAGTAATTTGAGCAGTATCTAGATGGAATTTTATTGCTGTGACTAAAATAAAATTGATTAACCATTTAACATTATAGATACTTAATAATAAGCTTCTTGAATAGTTTTTATAATAGAAAAAGTGTTTTATATGTTCTGCCCAGGGTCATGCAAGAGGACTCTACTTGCACAACTGTCCTCTTCCTCAGTTGTGTTTTGGCTGTCCTTAACCCATTTTTCCACTGGAGAAAGCCAGGAATTGTGCTTGGCTGTAGTGCTCCTCCACTGATAAATTAACCTATGAATGTCACTCTAAAATAAATTACTTGGTTTTTCAATTACTTTGTATTTTTATTAGAATGTTTAGAAATTCAGCATCTGTAATAGATACAAGTGCAGGCTGTCCTTTTGCACTTTATTATGTGTATTATCATCCATCTTAACTTCAGTCATGACCATAATCCAAACTCAAGAGGTTTGTTCTTTGTAGGGAAATGTGGTTTAAGATGGCTCCAAATTGTACTGAACATTTGTTACATTTGCTTAGATTGCATGTTATTTTTTTCTTTAGCTGTATAGACTATTCACATAAGACAAAAACGTTTTAAAAATCTGTTACAGAGATAAATGCCATTTAGTCCCATTAATAGCAATAGCACTTAAATACTGCTTCACAGTGCTGTACAGCCCTCTCTAAGCGGTTTACAGAGTCAGCA
Source organism: Oxyrhabdium leporinum (assembly GCA_032468155.1). Lineage (NCBI taxonomy): Eukaryota > Metazoa > Chordata > Lepidosauria > Squamata > Cyclocoridae > Oxyrhabdium > Oxyrhabdium leporinum. Next base: position 447,757 of record JANHFL010010205.1, on the reverse strand, counting down.
TATTTCCCTGAATAATCTCGGTCCTCATTTTATCGAGCTCAGAAGAATAGAAAGCTGAGTCAACCTTGAGCTGGTGAGAATCAAATTCCTGGAATGAGCAGTTGAGTTAGCCGGCAGTGCTGCATTCTAACCACAACACCATCACACTCTTAAAAAAAATTATTGAAAATTATTCTAGCATTTTTGGGAAGGGAAATGGTGGGTATACAATAAGTGTAAAATTAACGAAAGTGGGTAAGTGCATGCATTTTCTTTGCCTTCTTTCCCCACCTTCAGGGAAAGTCAATGACCTTAAGTTAAATCTTTCAAGTCCCTGGTTTGGTGGAAGTTTTCCCAAGTATCTTTTAACTTTCCTCCTTGGTATTGTTTGAGATAAATGTAAGTTCCAATTGCTTATTTTCCTAGGGGTTGCTCTGTTGCCTTTTGTTGATGAATGCCGTTTGAGAGCTGCTTTGGCACAGGTGTATCCCGACCTCACTTCTGAAGAAAGTAAGAATTGCAGGATTGTAAAATGGTTTTGCTAACAGAACATTTTGGTAGTGATAACTATATATAAATACGAGATCTTAATTTCTGTTTCATTCTCAAGTAATTAGGCAGTAAATATTTGTGCCATCTTATACTATTCCAATGTTGGTCCTTTTAATTATCTATAGTATAAAAATATCTCACCACCCACTCACATTACATTTTAAGTTGAATATTCTTTTTGTTAGAATAATTTTGAATCACATTTTTATCAAGTTTACATTAAATGCTCAACTCCAGTGCTGAGGGGAATTAAGCTATTCTTGCATATTTAATACAATAATTTAATACAATAATTCTACAAATTGTAAGAGAAGAAGCAGAGTTAGGGCTGGGGTCGAGAGGACTCAGCCTAGAATTGTTAAGTGTCCATAAACATTCCAAGTCCAGCCCCCTTTGAATTCCACTGACTCTTATCCAGCACCAATTTAGTGCTGACTATTACTTGACTAGATTCTTCTATATTGGTTTGAGCAATAAATCATCTTAACTGGAACTTAACATATGGTCCTGATTCTTTGTGCCTGACACAGATTCAACATAAAAGTGCAATTTGTCAGTTTTGTATGACATGCAAACTATATTCACCCTTCAGTGGCAAATAATGATAAAATCTGTATGCAGAATTGTGGGATGTAGTAGTACCTTCCTATAGCTCTTCATGTAAAATACTTAGCCAATGAAGAAAAGCAGCAGAACATGGACCTGGTCTTTAGGAATTCTGACAAGCATCCAAGTATCTTTATTACATAAACTGTTATTCAGATTGACAAGCAATCACAAGTGATGGAGAATGCAGGGGAGAGATGTTAAGTTTCTCCTGACTAAAAGTAGTATAAAATTTCCTTTTGAAAAGTGGAATACAGTTCACATAACTCCTACGTAATCAGAAGCAGTGGTGGGATTCAGCCGGTTTGGGGGAACCAGTGGTAAAAATTCTGGCTGGCCCCTCCCCCTCCCGTCACTACTTCACTGATCTCTGCAGCTTGCCTGCCTTCCCATGCGGTGCCTGCGGCCCAACTGAGTGGCCCTGATCTGCCTGCCTGGGTAAGTAAGCCTCCGAGGCCATCTGCTAGCCCCACCCCACCATCTGGAGCCTTCAGCTTGCCTGGCTTGCATCGCCTCCACGGCTCCATCCCACGTGGGCCACGGCGCAAGCAGCCTAGCAAGCTGGCCCCCCCACATCGTCCCCAGCCTCCAGCTTGCCTGGCTAAGCTGCTGTCACACCACTCCCCCTTGCTTCCCTGAGTGCAGAGCCAAGGCCATGCACGTCCTGACATTGCTGGTTACCGGCAAGGAGCCACACTGCCGGTAGCGGTTTTCAACTGAGCAAGGAAGCACTGCAGAGCCAGGCCCTTCACACCGCATCGAGCCCATCGGAATTCGCTGTGCTGGGACACGATTCAGGAATGAGACGCTGTCCCGTGGAGTCTGCTGCCGCTTGGGTGGGCAGAACGAGGAGAACCAGCACCTTGGGTGGGCAGAACGAGGAGAACCAGCACCAGTTCAGAGGTTCCTTCCCCCCCACCCCCGGGGACAGAGAGAGAGAGGGAGGTAGAGAGAGAGAGAGAGAGATGAGACACATATAGAGAGAGAGGACAGAGAGAGGAGAAAGAGACAGAAATAGAAAGGGAGAAAGATGAGAGAAATATGAGAGAGGAGAAAGAGACAGAAAGGGAAAAAGATGAGAGAGGGAGACATGAGAGAGAAATGAGAGATGAGAGAAAAGAGAAAGGGAGAAGAGAGGGAGGGAGACAGAAAGAGATGAGAGGAGAAAGATGAGTGAAAGAGAAAGGGAGAAAGATGTGAGAAATGAGAGAGGAGAAAGAGATGAGAGAAAGGGAGAAAGAGATGAGAGAGGGGAGAAACAGAAAGAGAGGAGAGAGAGAGAGATGTGGCTTCTTGGGGGTGCATTTTGGAGAAGTATCAAGAGAAATGCCAAAAGGGCAATCAGCTTGGGATTA
>JANHFL010010205.1:410408-421209 GCA_032468155.1 Oxyrhabdium leporinum | reverse complement strand
TTTTTTTGGGGGGGGGGGGGGTTGGGTGGTGGTGGTACGATGTACAAAAGGGCTAGGATTAAAATTAAACCTTTACCCCCCACGTAAACTGTAAAGCTATTGTGGGGCTATTTTAATAGCCATTAACATTTTGAATAAACTTATTAAGAAACTATTTTGTTTAAAACATTGTTTTTAAAAACATCACTCAGTTTCGCCATTTTCTCATCTTTCCATCTAGCTGCTGCTTGTTCTGGTTTTCTAAAAATAAAAATAAAAATTATAGGAATGAGGTGCTTTTTTATGGCTTGGGGTCTACCAATATATTAGGCACCAGAAAATTATTCGAAGTCTCCATTCCTTCAGTTCTCGAAATGGAAAAAGCCTTGAAAAGAATTTCTACTTAAATACATTCAAACCATTCAAACTCTGTCTATTGTCTGCAGTGAAATTTTGCTGCCCTAGCCCACCTGCACCTCGTTCTTGCCAAGCAAACTCTTCTTTCCAATGATTTTCGGCCTGCCTGTTTAAATAAGATTGAGTGAATAAGTTACAGTACTCTTTTCAGAGAAAATCTTGCAATTTTGAAAACCTTGCACCTTCCTAAGTTTAAGTCTCTTCTGGATGGACAGGGTGGGGGACTTGTTTCAAGGTTTGGTCTGCTGAAATGTACATTCTCACCCCTTCTATTATTTGGGTTCAACGGGACTCCTTCGAACAATTTAACATTGCCTTAGCAATCTGCTTGTCTCTTCTCACTTGTTTTTGCCAAGGAAGCAATCTGAATCCGACTTGATAAAATGCTAAGGAACAGGCTCCCAGATTCGTATGTTGCCCAATCCAATTCCCCCATTACAGTATTTAGAAATGAGTACTACAGAGAGCAGAGTTTGAATCCAACTCAGCCATATTTAGGAAATAAAATCCATGCTGCAATCTGATGCTTACTCAGGAGTAACTATCTTCAAGGATCTTAGTTCTTGGCAGATGCGCATTATGATACAGAGCAGTAGCATAAAAGTAGGCAAGTGAGCAGTTCATGAATTCTGCAAATTTCTGTCTTGAAGTTAATGGTTCAAATAATCAGTTCCCTACCCGTCCCAGGTTCTGTATATTTACCATCTTGCATATATTCCCTGTTGTTTCTTTTTCCCTACAGTCTTCTCTCTCCTTTAATAGTCTTTATTCTTTAATATTAAAGAACAGTATAGTTAGAAAAGGAGGGAGACCTTATATCTCTAATACATAATTTAGGTAGATGAGTTGGTCCGAAGAAAGTGAGCAACTTCCTTACTACACAAGAAAAATACAGTAGTGTTCTTAAGTAAATAGTTAAACTATGTTTTGTCCAACATTTATTCAACATAATACAATAACAAAATAAGGGCAATGGAAGAAGATAATTGGACTACAGCACAATCCTATATGTGTTTATTCAAAAGAAATCATGTTGCACCCAGTAAGGTACCTCCGGAATATATAGAAATAGAGGATTAAACTTGATTACAGTGTTAGCATGATTACTCGGAAGTAAATTCCACTACGTTCAACCAGTCTTTCTCCTAGAAGTGCTTGGAACTATAAAGTAAAGCTATTTAGAACTGGTGCGTGCGATTTGCAAGCAACTCTTTTTCAAAGAAAGTTTTACCCAGATAATAGTGCAGCCCCGTATTTATTTCAAACAAATCTCAAAGTGTATAATCCGGTGCATTCAATGACAGTATCCCTCCTGAATTGATATTCGGTGTTCCAACTTCAAGATGTTGCGGTATATAAGGCATTTGATCACTTGTACGTGGATCTAAACTTTTCCAATAAAATTAGTCCAGCTTAGAATAATTTGGTCCTTCTACAAATTCCCATTAATTGTACTAGTTCCCAAACCCGAGTTTTACACGATCCCGAGAATGATTAGAAAGAATGACGTTCTGCTGCGATCCATTGCTTTTACTTCTGAATAGGATAACAATCCAAAATCCTTCAAAAGGACACAATCCAGGGAATGATATTTTAAAATCCACTATTTTTAAGTAAAATTCTAAGAATCCAAAATTAAATCTCATTTAATACAATGGAACTTCCTCTCGGGCAAATATTACCTCATATACTTTTACTTAGAAACTTACACGAAATATAAGACAAATGCATCCGAAATTTTGATGGTGTGCACTGGCCTCTTATTTCAGTGGCACGGGTTGCTGCTGTCTGCATATTTGGAAGTAAATGTCACTACTCTGAACTAAAATATTTATCCCCTATTTTTTGCTCATCTGAATCAAGGTCTCATCAAACCTCCCACCCGCACCTCTAGCCTTGTGTTTCCATGGTCTCCACGTTCCCTAAGGCACATTCCAAAGGGAATTTTTTTTTCTTCACTTACTTGAAATGAATGGGAGCTGAGCAACAGCTCCGCAGTTGTTTCTTTAAGTTCCTATGCTGGATGACTTTACCTAGAAGAAAAATCTATTTAAATCGTCAACAAAAATGCTTTGGACTGTGGTAATGGCCCCATTAGGATTTGCAAGCTGGAATATTAAAGGATTACAGGCTGCCCCTCCCCTCCAAACACCTGAAACTGAGACTTTTCATAGGAATGGAGGAAATTCTGATCTTTGGTGTGTCTTCCTTAATTGAAGTTTCCATAGGAGAATTTCTTGTCCCTTTTTAAAGTTTAAAAATATTTTAAGTTTTCCTGATATTCCTAATATTTGCAAGAATTCCACCAATTGCTTTCTTGACTAAATCATGAGTAGATTCTGATTCAGACTTTACTTTATTCAATTTGTATTTATTTCAAGGTGGTCAAAGTGATCAGCCAAACCTTTTTTCATGTATTAAAAATATACATCTCAAAACAAACGGAATTGCAGTCTCCCCTAGGAAAAAATAATGTTGGTTGTTCCAAACAAACAAACGTATTCACCAATTGTGTGACAATTAAGACCAAATCAATCATAGAAACTGGATTAGGAAATACCTTCATTAAAAAAAACACCTAAGCAAGTAAACAATAAAAATATAACGACTGACAATATTTTGTAAAAACATTGCTCGGGGCCAGATCAAGGTGTAATGTGGCTGTAATCTTGCACATAATTGAGACTGCTTGTATCTTGCAGAGTCACTGGGATTTTAAACAGTCCCTCACAAAAAGTAGTCTTCCTAACTACCCCAAAGTAAACCTTCCTGGATTCATTTATCCTATAAAATGAGTATAGGATAGCAGCCTAGCTACTGTCACCATTTGAGCATTTTGTGGTATAATACTTTATATTCATAGAATCTGTTTCTTAGGAGTGCAATATGAAAAAAAAAAACTCATGCAAAAGTGTTTTCCGTTTCCTCTTCAGCCTCTCAGACAGTTTGCATTTTGGCTAATTCCTTTTTTCTTGATTTGTTTTCTACACTTCCAGTTAAATAGTTCAAAGATTTTTTTTACTGATTCTGCATCTTGTCAACACCTATCTTTTCCTTCGATTAAGAAATCACTTAGCAATTCAGTCATTTTTACAAGCATTAAAGTTTAAAATGATTAGAGGTAGGTACTCCCTTTCGCGAAGTTTGGTCGTGCTCTTTCTGCAGGAAAACTCCTTGCCGCATTGAACCTTTGATAAGAAAGCCACAGGGAGGCAACATTATATTTGCTAAGGATGATTTCATCTTCATTATTGGCCCATTTGCCTTTTATTGAAATGAATTGTAGTTTGCAATACAGTTGATTGAAGTTTGTCAGTAATACAACCAAATCCCTACTAGATAATACTGAACAATAACATCTTTGTTATTTTTTCCTCTCTTAAATCTGAACCCGAGATTCAACGTATTTGGGTTTTTTAAATATCATTACCGGGTGCAACGATACAAGTAAGTCTCCTCCCCTCCTTTCTCTCTGCGAATGTCGCCCCTTCTCTTTTGTGAAAATGGCGGATAATGTTCGCCAGTCGACCTTGAGTTACAATTCAATCAGCTCTCAATCAGTAATAATGAGATTGCACTTAAGAGGTTCCCAGATAAAATTATTATTAGCATTATTTGTAGTTCGGTTTGATTCACCAGAAGTAAGCTGCACTTCAGGAGGCGGTTGTTGATCTTGTTTAGTTGCCTTTCTCAGCTAGGTGCGCAGGAAAACCTTGCTCCAACCGACGTCTGGAGTTACCCTCTCCACTTCGGGGATTGTCTCGGAGGAAACGGGGCCTTTCCCACTTCCCTGAAGCTGTGGAGAGGGGCCTTCTGTACAGAGCACCTAAAAATGTTCCCCACCTGTTTTTTTTACACTTGGCCATTGAAGGCCCCGAGTGGGTCGCCGTATCTACTGGCTTCGGCTGGCCAGAGCAGCTGAGGGAGGCGGGCGGGAGGACTGGCGCGGGAGAGAGGCCCGTTTCCTCTGCAATGCCCAATTTAGCAGGGAAGATTCTCTGCTGAGGTTGAACCCCGAAGGGGAAGGAAAGAAGCCAGGGGAAGCTGTCGATCCAGGACGCAATACTAGAGGGAAGAAGAGCCACCTCGACGATTCGCTGGGGAGGAGGGCTTATTACCACGTCCGCCCGTAGAGCAAGCTGGCATTGACCAGGCCGCCGCTATAATCGACAGCAGCCGCGTCCATTTGTGCCAGAGAGCTCACTTGGCCGTGCAAGGAAGGGGGGCTTGGAGACATCTCCTCCAGGTCCGGGGCTTGGCCCAGCGAGGTCCCTTGCGTCTGCGGGTGCTGATGCTGAGCAGCGCTGCCACCTGCTCCGCTACTGCCACCGGCCCCGGAAGCTTGGCCGGCGGCGGGTTGGCCGGCGGCGGCGGCGCTGTGCGGACAGGGCTTGCCGTCCTTGACCAAGACGGGCACCGCCACGCGTCTCGGAGATGCCGCTTGGGTTGGGGCCGGCGGCTGGCACAGGCTGGGTCCCTCCGGCGGCTGTTGCTGTTGCAGCTGCTGAGCCGCCTTGTCTTTGGCTTGCCGCTTCATCTTGTAGCGGTGGTTCTGGAACCAGATCTTCACCTGGGTGGGCGTGAGATGGATTAGGCTGGCGAGGTGCTCCCTCTCCGGCGCCGAAAGATACTTCTGCTGCTTGAAGCGCCTCTCCAGTTCATAGACCTGGGCCTGCGAAAAAAGTACTCTCCTTTTCCTCCGCGGAGTGGCGTGAAGACCGGGGGCCATGGATTTGGCAGCCTCCGCGATTCCTGACAGAGCTCCCATGCCGGCCATGTTCATGGCCCCGGAGGGCCCCATCAGCCTGGAAACTGAGCACACAGGACACAAGTTAAAAGAAGTTGTCACCAAGGCCAAGAACCAGAGAAGGGGCGACCCTGAAGACAGAGACCAGCGGTCATAATCACCGGTGGCATTTTAAAATAACTTTAATATTAGTGGTTCCCAGCTAAGACAGAAGAGGACCCACTTTTCCTCACCATTCGGCCCTGGGATTCTCTGAACACATCCAACAATTCTCCTTTTTCCCACTGCAATTGATCCCCAAACTCGGGATTTTCTCGCCGAAGTCTGGGAAAAAGACACTTGAGGAAGAGCATTATCCCAAAGAGGGCTTCATATGGGACGACCCTTCAGAGCACACACCTCCACCCCCGGCAAAGAGAACCCCCCCCCAGCTGATCCAGTCCCTCCCTCTCTCGCCCCTCCCCGCTTACTCGTGGGGTACCGGGGATCCGGGTTGGCTCCATACCAGCCGGAGGCTGCTGTGCTGCTGCGCACGCTGTCTGGATAGGACGCCAGGTCGCCCACGTTGCCCAGCCCGCCGTTGCAATAGCCAGCCACTGAACCGTGAGCGAACTGCGAGACCCCCGCGTGGGCCATAGGGTGGTAGGCGGCAGTATTGTGGCCTGCCATGGGATGCTGCTGCTGGGACGGGAGGGCTGAACTTGAGGTCTGGCGGTAGGCGGTGGCTCCCACTCCCACGCCCAAAGGTGCACCCAGGCTACCCTCCATCGCGCCGAACTTCTTGTAGGTCTCCTCCATGGGACTCAGGATGTCGGAGACGGAGAAAGGAGTCGTGTGCTTGGGGCTGAGCGACATGGCTCGCCGGGCAGCCCCTGGGCTCCCTTCCTTATCGCCCGGCGGACGCTGCTGTTGAGTCCAGAGAAAAAGGGGGCTGAGCGCCGTCGCCGCTGCGCGGGAACCCGGCAGGAGGAGGAGGAAGAGGGGGCGAAGAGGAGGGGGAGGTGGCGGCGTCGCGCCAGCCCTCCCTTCCCTTTCTCTCTAGCTAGCGTTTATTTTAGACCGGCGGCGCCAGGTTTACGACAGATACCGCGGGGGCGGAGCCACACCGCTGCCCCCAGCCGCCAGCTCCCCGCGCGCTCCCTCAGTCCTGGATCCTTTGCCTGGCGCCCTCTCCAGCGAGGGAGGGGTTCCCCGAATTTCCATTCTCAATGTCTGAAAAGATTGGCAGAGCCCCTCACAGCAGCTCTTCATTCATTCCCGCGCCCCAAAGTCCAACCAGGTGTGGCGGGGGTGGGGGGCTCCCATTGGCGAGTGTTGCCAAAGACCTTTAGCTTCAGCCTTCCCCTCCTCTCCAGCGAGATCGGGCTCCCGACTGGAAGGATTTGATTTTGCCCCTTTCCGCACCGGTGGGAGATGGTATCCAACAGAAAATACTGAAACGTTGGCCACTCTGATCTGGAAGGCCAGCGGTGTCTCCATGAAGGGGGTGAACCACTCCGTTGAACTCCTTAGTACAAGATGGCAGTTAAAAGGAAAACATTGCAAACGAGGGGGGGGGGGTGATGGTTTGGGATACTAAGACCACCCTTCCTTATAGGGTTCTCGTTGAGGTAACTGACAAGCAGACAGCTAAGCGCAGTGAACATTCAAAAAAGGAGGCTGAACGCACATACAAAGTAAAGGGTGTGGCTTGCTGAACTAGAAGGACCTGCTTGAACTAGTTGACTACAAGACAGGGAGCCATCCCAGCTTCTTTTCAAGAAGTGAACAGTCGGAAAAGCAGGGAAGGTAGGTAAAATATAATGTTTTAAAAGTATGGGAGACTCTTCCGCTCCAGGGGCCTCGGCACGATGGGAACTGCCTTTCCACACATCTGGAAAACGTCAAAGTGGGATACTGGGATACAGTAACTTCACGGCGCCCCAAGAAGACCCAAGAATGCGGACACAGCCTCGGGCAACTGAAGGGGTGACAGAATAATGTATAGGAAAGGCTGGTTCAGTTCCCCAGACATCGGTTTATTGAAACAAGACAAGAGACTGCCGGGCAGGGAGCAAGACCGTCACCAAGGGAATCCTACCAAAGATCAATATTGCTTCCTGTCTACAACAGAGTTGATCTCCGAGCTTCGTGGTGCTGATACCGTTTGGGAGGAAATCTCATGGTAACACACAAGCTTTGTTCTGGCGCTATCCTTAACAGGGGGCTACTTGTGCGTCAAGACGTCCTCAACTACCTTGAAGTTTCTAAGTGGAAAGAGACCTCTGCCCATCGCAGATAATTGTATAATTGTACCAAGTCCCCGGGAATACTCTTTCTCCCTTGTAGCTAGGACAACCAGACTGATTAAGAACCACACACACACACACACACACACACACACACACACACACACACACCAGCCCAATCAGGCCAATAACAATAATTTAATAAGCAAACAATAAAACAAATTTAATAAATTTAATAAATGAAGAAATAACAAATTTGTTACTGAGCAAACGTTGGCCTGAAAATATTGTCCCCACATCCAGGAGTTCAAGACACGTGCTTTTAGAAGACTCAGAATGTTGCCCATAATTTGGACAAGGCGGTTCTTTTTATTAGAGAGGGCTGCGAGGTGCATTAAGCCACTGATGAAGAAAGCCGGGTAGACGATGCAAAACAGCTTTGCCTGCCGCGGCAGAAGTCCAGCTACAACCGGTGAACAAATATCCTGGGAGAAAAAGAATGAGTTTCCACGAAATAGCTGGACTTCCTGAAACCTGCAGCTGAAAAGCGGGAAGATAGTCAATGATTCCTTGAGCAAGACCCGGTGGCTGGAGAGAGGTTAACTATCTATGCGACCTAAATCAGACGAACCTTACAGCGGACATCCTCTTTTCCTTCTTTTTCTCTGACAAGTTGAGCTGAAGCTCAGTGGGAAAAGTGCTTCCTTCCGTTTTGTCCCCTCCGCTGCTGGATCGCGGAGAGCTACTTCAGCGCTCGTAGATGGGGGGGGGGGGGTTTCACACCGATTCACAGGCAGAGAACAAAACTGAGTGATATAGGACCGTAGAGATTTCACTTGTCCGGCCCTCGTTTATCAGCATGAACCAAAGAAGATGAGTTCCTTCCCGAAGTTGCCACGAATTCCAAGGGACAATCTTGAGAGACAACGAGGCAGGGAGACCTAGCGCTGATGATACCAAGGACTCACCGTAAGATCACAAATCTTGGACTAGGCTAGGGAAAACATCGCCAAGGCAAGACGCACGCTGCTGGCGGTCGTGAGAGACGAGGCAGTGCTCAGCTTGCAAGACCAGAGGTGCGGAGGTCAGGGCGCAAGCCTTATGCTGTAATTTCCCCCACTTATGCAAAAAGTGAAGAAGGGGCTTCCCTCTCCAAGCTTAAGATAACGCCTCTGTATATTAATATTTACGGTATTTCATAGAAAAGGAGCAGGGCCCAAAATAGAAAGAGGTGGCACTAAAAGGGCCGAGAGGGAGCTAGGTGCGTGGAAAACAGTCGTGCGCCGCTCTCCAAGCACCCCCCCCCCCGCGCAGCCCGAATTCCAGGTGCGCGGCTAAAAAAAACGGTTGACCAGCTAATGGGGTGAATCAGCCTGAAGCGCCTAGAATGCAGGTCCGCATTGGTTTCGCCCATAAACCTGGTGTTTTTCGGACTAAAACAACTTTTCTGCAACATCCCAACCGCAGTAGGTTGCAGCTATTGTTTGACCAACAGTACTTCAGTCTGCAGATGGGACTCACTTGACTGAACTGTTCCACTGTGGAAAACATGCTGGCAAAAAAAAAAGCTGGCAGGTGGGAGAAGAGCTGCCTAGCCTGGCTCATACTGGTTTCTGAGAGTCTTTTGATGTGGAAGGGAGCTTTCCCTCATTGTTACAGCTTGAAGTGGTATAGCCTAGACACGGGTGTTTCTACTGTTTAAAAATGCACCACAATAATATATTTAGGTCCTATCTTTCTCAGGGCTCTTACGTTAGAGAGCTCAAGTCAAGAGTTAAGTTCTTTTGAGGAGGAGGAGCAGGAAAAGCCCCTAATGTTTTAAGGAGCCTCAGAAGCGTGTTAAACCCATATTAAAATTTTCACTGAAACTAATACTGTTTTAAATATTTAATTTGGCTGAAACTCAAACTCTAGAACATAAACTTACATAAGCAATTTTGTCAAGCATTTCATTAAAATGTATCAATATTTGTTGCATATTTGGTCAATGACTGGGGGAAGGTGTTACTGACCAAATGACACATAAATAAAAAGGAGGAAGTGAAAGCCTCTTTTTTTTGCCAGAGAAGAATTCCATTTCAGAACTGGTTTGTGTCCGCCTTAAACTATAAAGAAATCCATAGAAGATTTCTGTGGAGAGCCCCACATTAAGCAGCCATTAACCACTTACTATTTATAGAGCCCCCATAAAGTCCCAGGACCTTTTCACTGAAAAAAGGCCATTATGAAGTGGTTCTTCCTTACTTGCTCCTCAAGCATGTTTTGTGTGAGCCACTGCTTTTTGGCACAATTGAGAATTGTTATTGATATATAAATTTTATCAATGACATTGCAAAAGATTTTCAATCAAAGTAATGAAAGCCCATAACTAAAGCCCTTTTCCTACATTATGACACTTGTAGTAATTTATTTTACATAGAATTCCACTGAGGGGGAAATACACAAGTTTAACTTTCTCATAATGTTCCCCAAATGAATTTTCTATGCATGTATTCCTTCCCATAGGTTGAGTGTCAGAGGCAGGTTTCCCACTACTTATTCCAATTTGGGCCTGAAAAAGCAGAGCAAAATATTTCCTTGCTCTACTGATTTCTCACTAAAACTGTGGTGGCTTAAAGGTGCTACCTGTTGTTTCTTCTGCTTCTACTTTATGATTATGAGGACCCAGATTGTTGGGGGCAATATGCTGACTCTGTAAACCGTATAGAGAGGGCTGTAAAGCACTGCAAAGTCTAAATGCTATTGCTATTGCTATTAGAGCATTACTGTAGAGGCATAACCTTACAACTAGTCTGCACTTAGTTTGAAAGCTTCCCTTTGCTTTGCCTGGGTTGGGGGGAATGGAAATATTTAGTACTCAATTAGTCTGAGAAAAAAAATGGTTTGTTTTAATCCTCCATCACTGGAGGGCTTTAAGAAGAAGTTGGACAGCCATTTGCCTGGAATGGTATAGGATCTCCTGCTTGAGCAGGGGGTTAGACTAAAAGACTTCCAAGGTTCCTTCCAATTCTTTTATTCTCTATTCTATTCTGTAATATTTTTAAAGAATTCATCACATATTGCAACATATTAATCCCAATAGCATAAAATCCCATTTAATTGAAAACAATAACACTTAAAAAGAGCCTTTCAAAGTTTAAAAGGATCGTATTCCAGAGAAAACATATACAAAATACAAATACAAAATGCATTTCTCAAAGAATGAAATACAGATAGGAGGGCGGGTGGGCGAGCAGGCAGGCAGGGTCTTTAGCATAGAGAACATAGTTGTTTACATATTTAACAGTTCTACTTGGTTTACAGATTAACAGAGTTGGAAGGGACCTTGTAAGTCATCTAGTCCAACCCGCTGTCCAGGCAGGAGACCCTACACCATTTCTGACAAATGGCAGTCCAATCTCTTCTTGAAAGCCTCCAGTGATGAAGCTCC
>JANHFL010010205.1:398513-409725 GCA_032468155.1 Oxyrhabdium leporinum | reverse complement strand
CTTTCTTCCTCTCCATCCCTTCCCTCCCTTTCCCTTTCCCTTTCCTTTTGATCTTTTGATGGAATGCAGTGGGCCTCACCAAGTGCACCGCCTCTTAGTCCCTGCGTGCTGCTATCCCTTCTTGGCCCCCAAATCTCCCTCCTGAACTCTGGGCTGACAAATATTTAACCTGCATTAACCTGGGCCCTTAGGGCTTTGCACGTTAATTGGAGTAATGTCCAACAGCTTGTGCTTTCCAAAAGGGTGTTAGATTTAATTTTCTCCACTCATTTTTCTGTGTTTAATTATTAAAAAAAGAAAGAGGGGGAGAGAGAGAGAGAGAAAAGCTTCCAAGCTATTAGTTTTCTTGCTTCTACCTCGGAGGGGATGCTAAGTGTGGCGGTTATTAAGATTTCTAAAGGTGGAGCGTATAAGGCGGCAGCTTAAGAAAACTTGGCTAAATCTCCAAGCTGCTCTTGCCTTTGGAAGGGGATAAGAACGAAAACAAGAACTGTAGAAATAGCCACGAAAAAAGTAGTAAAAATGCTCCATCACTGGAGGTTTTTAGGGAGAGATTGGACAGCCACTTGTCTGAAATGGTAGAAGGTCTCCTGCTTGAGCAGAGGGCTGGACTAGAAGACTTTTAAGGTCCCTTCCATTTCTGTATTCTATTAAAATCAGTAGATAAGGAGCCGAAGATATATTTTGGTCTAAGCAATTGATTCTTACATGGTTTCAGGCTGTTACTCAGTGGCCTTTTAGCCTGTAACACTAGGGATCCTCTCCATGTAAAACTGTCCATTCAGGTAGATCATTTCCATTATCTGCAATAATCATTGGAATGCATAAGCTGACTTATTGGATTCCGTTCAAAGACAGCCATAAATAGCAATCCCGGGGTGTTTGGACACAAGAGAAGTTTGGTATAAATCACGCAGCTTTGTAACATTTGGTAACATTCACCTGGGAGTAAATTAGTTATTGGCAAATGCCATCTTAGATGCTGACATGTCGATTTCCTCCGAATTCAATTAATAGGGAGACTTTTGAGGTGAGTTTCAGCCACAGCCAGCACTTAAATTGTTTAGCAGAGGTAGAAACGGGTAAATTAAAATGCTGGTTTTCAGAATTTTTCCCTGAATAAAATGACAACAGGTCTGGGTATTATTAAGTAGTTAAAGGCACTGGGTTAAAAGCCAGTATAGTATGGAGTTGTAATCCACGTGAAACCAGCTCGTGACCTTGGGCCAGTCACTCTCTTTCAGCCCTAGGAAGGAGGCAAGGGGGGAAAAATACCCCATCTCTGAACATGTTGCCAAGAAAATTGCAGGGACTTGCCAGGAATCAAACTTAACGTGGAGACACACAGACCCACACCCACCCACCCAAACACAGAGCAGAGAGAGAGAGAGAGAGATGGACAGATAGGAGAGAGAGAAAGAGGTGAGAGACAGATAGGAGAGAGAGAGAGAGAGAGAGACAGGAGAGAAAGGAGATAGGAAGAGAGAGATGGGAGACACGCGAGATGGAGAGAGGGGAGAGGGACAGGGAGAAAAAGAAAAAGAGAGAACAGAGATGAGAGAGATAAGAAAGACAGAGAGGGGGAGAGAAACAGAGATGAGACAGATAGGAGGGGAAGACAGAGAGAGAGAGAAAGAACGAGAGAAAGAATCGCATAGAAGCTAATAATACTGACGTCTCCTTTTGCTCTTCTTTCCTCCTTGAGATGACATGTTTGACCTCCCATTCCCGGATGACATGGACAATGACATTGGCATCCTAATGACTGGGAACCTCCACTCCTCCCCAAACTCTTCCCCTGTCCCTTCCCCTGGTTCTCCCGGAATTGGAGTAGGACCATCCTTTCAGCACAGCAGGGTAAGTACTCAGAAATTCCCTGTGCCACTCGGGAAAGGTTTAGGTTCAGAGATATTTACTTCCAGCTCCTAAAAAACTGATCCCCCCCTCACTGCCATATTTTATGGGGGAGGGAGCAGATGATGTCAGCAAGCATGATCAAGACTCTTAAGAATAGATAGATAGATAGATAGATAGATAGATAGATAGATAGATAGATAGATAGATAGATAGATAGATAGATAGATAGATATTTTGCTAGTTCATCCAGGATACAGAACAAGCTAGATAATACACACTAGAACCAAAGGTCTACTTTGTGTTTTAGGGTTTCCTGTGAATGTAGCAGTCCAGCGGTACATCTTTCCTCCCCATTACTCAAGAATATTTAATGAGCATACACAGGAATCATCTGAAGGATTCAAAGTAGGTTGTAGATTGGAAATTCTATCTGACCTGTCTCCCTCCTAGAGTAGACCAACCTACAGAAATATCTATTTATCAAATCCTCCTTTATCTTTTAGTGACATGGAACCAGTTTTAGAGGTCTCCTGGCACAAAGTCCAGGTGCCCTCCTTAGAAAATTCCTTGATTAAATTCTTAGGATTTAAAACCTTGACTAGTTAAGTCAGTGATCTGGTTCATATTTCATGTTAAGCCATAGTATGGTTTGTTTGCTTGTGGGTGAATTTGGTTATCATGGCTTAGCGCGATGTCAGAAAGCATTTTGCACATTTCAGTTTATTGTCAAAACCATTGAACAAACTACTTGGATTTTCTGAAAAATACATTCAATGAGAAACAAGTTGCAGTTCAGTTATTATTTTGGCTGAAAATAGTCATACAAGTTGGACTGTTTGGAATACTTTTACAGAAAACAAAAGAAGCCCTGGAAAGAGGACCCATCCTTTTTGATAGACCTAACACCTAACCAGGCATCTGATTATGGTATATTAAGGCTAGGAGATAATAACATGTGGATAGTAGCAGTGAATATTAAGTAAATAACAGAGAACTTTGTGGCATATTCTACTCTTTGTGGCATATTCTACGCAGGATAGGAAAGATAAATGTCTGTCTTGGGGGGGGGTGGATTTTCCATTCCCCAGCTTCCCCAAGAGTTACATCAAAGGGGGAATTATTTAAAATAAAGGTTTAAGCTTCTGGAATTATAATATTATGATATTTCTTTGAGAATGAGGTAGAAGCTCAGATGTGTGTAGGCCACCTCTTCTACTTTCCTGCATAGTAAAAGCTTCTAAATAGATTAGGCACAGTGGGAAGCCAACTATTTATCAAGACTATGAGAATACACAGACCTTTGGGATTTTATTATAAATACATGTTTGTATCTCGTTTTTCTCTTGGTAGCATATTTAGGGATGGGTCCTGTCATTTTGCCTTTATTATCACCACAATAACTGTGAGATAACCACCCAGAGTTATCCTGTGGTAAGGTGGGTGGCCAATAAAAACAAACATATAAATGTCTGAAATGAGGGAAAAAAACTTACAAAGAAAACACACAAAGAAGAAAGTTGCACTTGGAAGAAAACAAACTGCAACATCTTTCCTAGCTGATGTTCTCACTGAAAACTTACTAGACTGGATTCAGACAGGATGAGACATCTTAGGACATCATGGGAAGCAAAACAAAGTGTTAGGGAAAATACCAGGGGTGGGCTGCTACGGGTTCGCACGGGTTCAGGTGAACTCATAGCAAAGATTCTGCATAGTTAGGTGAACCACCAAATCCCATTCCTGGCTGCCCCTGCCCATCCTGCCCCTCCCCTCCCAGGAGTCCCCAAGCAACCTGTTTCAGATGCAGGTAAGTGCAGGGTGCACGTGGAGGCTTGGGGAGGGTGAAAAATGGGCCTCCTGGAAATTCAGGAAGGCTGGAAACTGGCCCGTTCCTAGCCTCCGGAGCCCAAGGAGGCTGTTTTTGCCCTCCTAGAGGCTCGAGGAAAGCCTCCGGAGCCCAGGGAAGGTGAAAAATGGGCCTCCCAGAAGTTCCAGAAGTCCGGAAATGTACCTGTTTCTGGCCTCCAGAGAGCCTCCGGAGCCAGGGAGCCTGTTTTCACCCTCCTAGAGGCTCGAGGAAAGCCTCCGGAGCCCAGAGAGGATGAAAACACCCCCCCCCCCGCCATGGTGCAGGAGGCCAACTAGGCCACGCCCACCATGGCCGCACCCACCCAGCACCCAGGCAGCGAACCCGTTGCTAAAATTTTTGAAGTCGACCCCTGGAAAACACCCTTTTCATGGAGTCTGGCTGCAGAACGGGCCAATTCTAAATCACCAGTCAGGGTTGACACATGATTTTTCAGAATGAATCCCTTTCTCAAATGCTGCGCACTGGATTTCAGAACTTTCTTTTTTTTCTTTTTTCTTTTTACAGGCATAGGGAATATGCTAATTATACTGAAGAAGATTTTGGCCATTTCCTGCAAGATGAAACCCCACCCCCTGTTCAATCATGCCAGTTCTCCAAGACAATTCCTTGTGATTTCCTTGGCAACTTTTTTTAGAAGTTGTTTGCCATTGCCTACTTCCTAGGACTGAGAGAAAGTGACTGGCCCAAGGTCACCCAACTGGCTTTGTGCCTAAGGTGGGACTAGAACTCATGTCTTCCAGTTTCTAGCCTGATGCTTTACCTATACCAAACGGGGTCTCACAACCTTGTTGTTTTTACAGGGAATGTGTTAATTATACTGGAGAAGATTTTGTCCAACCTCTCCTAAAAGATGCCCCATATCATAGCCTATTAGTCATAGTTTGGGCAGAAATGCCTTCTACTGTATTTACCTGAAAGGAATTGTAGAGCCAACTCTCTACAGGGGACAGACTCACACAGAGCTTGAAGCTGAAGTAATGATAGAAGGTGAGTCAGAATTCTGAAAGAAAGCACCGTGCAGGTTCCATTCATTTCATGGGCTTCCCAAGAGAACTTTGCACTGGATTGTCATCCAAGTCCTTGCTATTATCAAAACACATGGTGGGCACATGCTTTTCTCATGTCTAATCCTCACAAAATAACTCTGGTTTGCAATTGCAAGCCAGAAAAATTGAGAAGTGCTAAGCTCTTTGGGTAAAGCTATTGAGTTAACAAGTCAAAGCAGGCAGAATTATTGTTGTTAAAGAACTGAATAGCATATAATTCAATGCACAAATCAGAAAGCCTTGAGGTAACTATGAAGGTCATTTTCCTGAAATATGTCATTATACAATGCAGTGCAGTAATTATGCATTTGAAAGTAAATATAGGTTGGTTGATATTTCAATAAGATAGCATTAAAGATAGCAAAAGTATCCAGGGCTGAACCAGTTGCCCTTAATTCAAGGCTTTATTCTTTTAGAAGGCGCTTGATACATATTGCCATGAAATAATTGGATTCTTTCTTCTCTCTTATGCAGGTGCATCAGAATACAACAAATAAAAAGTTATAAGGTCCTTTGGTATAAGTCTAAAAATGGCACTGTTCTGGTCATCAGCATAGATGTATTTTCTGAAGAATTATCTCCTCATTGAAAGAAATGATGGCCTTTGTCCCAAAAGCAATGTGAAACACTGCAACAATCTACCTAAGGTCCCAGCAAGAAATGATGGCCTTTGTCCCAAAACAGCAATGTGAAACACTGCAACAATCTACCTAAGGTCCCAGCAGACTAGGGATTAATGGGAGATGAAGGCTTTGTCATTGGGATAGTTGTTTGGAGGCCAGTTCAGGTCAGAACTGATCAAAGCTAGTATAAACCTCATTACAAACAAAAAGATGCTTGGAGAGAGGCTGGAGGTGAGTCAGGCTTTCCTTCCCACTTCGGTCTTAATCCTGTATCAGGCTAGATTTCAGTTATAGTCCTACTCTGCAATACATAAAAGTAGGAATGTGAGTGTGACATTTTGACCTCGGTTGCAGTCTAACTACATACATTACAGAATGCAGTGTTTCTGGAAATATTATGGAGGGTCTTTGTCTACAGTTTTGAAGAAAATGTTCTTTTGATCAATTTGATAGAATTGATCTTTTGATTAATTTACTAAATTTGTTTCCGTGGAAGTGGTGTGAGAGCTGGTGGTATATATTGCTGTAAAAGAAGGTTAAAAAGTTATAATTATATTTATTGCTATTAGACATAATTATCTGAACTGTCTGATCATAAGCAGGAAATTATTTGTTTATCACTGTTTATTATTTATTACTGAATATATATTCTGCCTTTCTTTTTATTCCAACAGTCAAGGCACCATACAATAACAACAAATAAAGGAATAAAGGAAATAAAGGAAGCATGTTGCAATGGTTGAGATTCAACTGGTTCAGGAAGGGACATAGTGCAAGCATACAAATAGGCTTCTTGCCAAAGATGCTATCTTCAAATTCAATGACATCCTATGTGTCCAAGGAGCATTATCACACTATGAACCTGCAGTCTCATTCAGGAAAAGCTTCATCTCAGAATCCAGCTTCACTGGCCATTCTGATCTCTGATTCTTTATAGTGGAGGCAGTGCTATTCCTAGGGGACACTTTTTCCACATCACTCCAATGTAAAAATTAATTTTCTTTTCTTAAGTTTAAAATATCAATCTATTTTTATTCATCAACTTTTAATATTATGCAGTTACATATTTAAGCTTACTAACTGAAAAAAAAGCATCATATTCTCGTTAGCATCCATCTTTTTCATTTGTTGTACATATGAACACCGAGTAGTTTTTAGTTGCATAAATAATGAATTCTTTAATTATTAATAGTCATGAATTCAGGAATGAACAAATTGCGAACTCATAAACTGAATCTCAGTTTATAGCGTTAATCATAAGATTAGTCTTTGATGACATGAATAGAAATAGCTATAAATCTACAAATAGCTTTAAGAAGAAAGATAATCATACTTTATATCTAGAGTGGTTTTTTTGCTTAAATATTCTTTGTTCAGCAAAATAGAATTAGTAGAAAGATATTACTGGTACTACAAGTGTTAGTTTTTAAAACAGCAAATTGCTGTTTATAATGCTTTTGCTTTATATGGAACTTAGTCCATAGTAGCTACGTTTAGAAATGCTAAATTCAGTGATGCTTAAAGGTTTGTGAACCCATTTGAATCTTTAGTATTTCTGCATAAATATGACCTAAAGCATGACCTGTTCTCCACACATCGTAAAACTAGACAAAGAGAACCCAATTAAACAAATGAGGGAAAAATATGTAGTAGAACCTATGCCTAGGTTCTGCATAATGGAATTGCTACGGTAGTAAGGCTTTTTAAATATAATTTTTATTTGCTTTAATATACATAATTTGAGTAAGGGATACAACAAAATGAGAAAAGAAACCAAAATAAGTATAAACAAATATATAATACATACAGGAAAACAACTCAGCTTTTAAACATAGCATTAAATCTTCACATAGAATAACATTGATCAGTCTTTCCCTTACATGTACAAAGAACCACTGCGCCGTGGTGGTGCAGTGGTTAGAATGCAGTATTGCAGGCTAATTCTACTGACTGCTGGCTGCCAGCAGTCTCACTGGCTCAAGGTTGACTCAGCCTTCCTTCCTTCCAAAGTTGGTAAAATGAGGACTCGGATTGTTAGGGGCAATATGCTGACTCTGTAAACCAATTAAGATGAGGGCTATAAAGTACTATGAAATGGTTTATAAGTCTAAGTGCTATTGCTATTATTATAGTAAATATGGATTAATAATCTGAAACTCTAAGGTGGGAATAGCACTGTTTTTCCATTGTTTGTTAAATGCGTAGTACTTCATACAAAATGGGTGTTAGCAAATGTGACACATGCTTCCTACTTCCTACATCCCAGTGGGAAGTGGGTGGATAAAGGAAGTGGGTGGTAAAGGAGAAGGAAGGAATGTGTGCAAAACACCCATGGCTGGCCAGATATCCAGCATGAAGCATAGAGCTGTTGTGTTCACTCTGATGCGTTCACCAGCACTTCCTCTATGCATTCCCTCCTGTTGAAATGGAAATATTATCCTCTAGGCTATATCCAGAGGGAATGCTTAGCTTTTTTCCCCTCCCTCCCATCTCACCTAACAGGCCCTTTTATATCTTGCAGCCCCTACAGCAGGCCCTTGTTCTGCTTTTGGGATGGGTTTATGCTGTGCTGGTGTCTACGTAGTTTTAGTGTGCAACATTCCATTGGCTATGATTGGTGGTTCTCTTGGCTTATGGGAGGTGTGTTTCCAAGTCCGCACAGGGGTATCAAACTCACATCACGGTGGCATCACATGACATATCGGGACTTTGCCCGCCTTTGCTAAACTGGGCCTGGGTGTGGCCAGCCCGTGACGTATCCGGCCTGGGGGCCAGGAGTTTCAGTCCTGCTTTAACATGTTGTGACCTACTGACCACAAAGAAGCAGATGGGCATACTGGTCTGCTGTGGGGCTGTCCCTTCCATCTAGTCCCTAATGCTTGCTCCTTTGTATCCTTTTTGTTGTAAAGGCAAACCAAGCCCTAGTTCCTGGAGCTCTTTTTCTTTTCCCTTAAACAAATAAGTTGATTGACCAGATTACTGATTTTCCTAAAGATATTGGATATGCATTTGAATGAGAATACATTGGACTGTTCAACCATATACACACATCATGCTCTGTGAATTTGCTCTTTCAGAACATAGCACCTTAAGCCATCTTTTAGTTGTCTCAACTGTAGGCAGCACTGATATACAGATGGAGGCATACAGATAAGTGCTGCAGGAGTGGTTGGTTTAAAGTCAGCTTCAAGATGTGCTAAACCCCTACTACATCCTCCATGTTACTGAATAGCTGGTTATTGAAAACCGTCATCTGAATGATAGCTTGCCTGATACCCAACTGCATTTGCTACTTCAACCATTGCTGAAGCGATTTCTTGCATTTCAGCAACTAAGGAGCTTCGGTGGTAGTTGGTGACTGTTGTTCCTCTATTTGGAGGCCTGCTTGAATGATTCCTGGGCAGATGCCTTTGTGATTCCTTGCCTTGCAGTAGGGGCAGACAAGATAGCAAAAACGTCAGTGGGTCACATTTGAATTTGCTCTTGGGACTAGTTTCAGTATGAAGGGATGTCTGCTGCAAGTTCCTTGATCCTACTACTACCATCCCTAGGCTATGAATCAGAAGGAGGCAGCTCCTCCATGTACTAGCCCTCAGTTCTTGGGTATTGCTTTTGTGAAGAGTTTGGGAAAAATCAATATTACCATGTCATTTTCCAGATCTTATTGGAAGGGGATAAATGCAAGGACTTTGATGCATAAGCAGAAAGCGACTCATATATTTTCTGTATCCCAGAAGCCATCCAAATGTGTCTCAATGCAAACAAGGAAATGAATAAATGAATAAATAACATAAAGCTTGCTAGACCTATAATAGAAACAAACACAACCCCTTTCAGCTATCCACTTTCTTCAGATGACAGAGAGTTATCCCACTGATTCTACAAACACAAAGGGCTAAAAATGAAAAAGAAAATGAGTAATGCTTATATAGGGCTTCTCATCTGGAAAACATATTAAGCGTTACATGGTTAAAGGCAGTGCTGATTTCCATGGTATAATTCATTTGCATCAGTGAACAGGTTCCTTCAATAGCCTGGGTTATGATTCATGTTCCTGGGTATTAGCAGGATGATGTCAAAACTGATCCAATTCCAAAGGTGGGAGGAGGGGCATTGCAAACAGTCTAAAACTGCAAGTCATATTTGCAGCTGTATTTCAGCTTGTTGATGCCCAGGATTTTGGTTGCAATATATAAATGCAATCCATATTCCATTTTCCCAGCATTGAACCTTGATTATATTGTGCCATACATTTCAATCTTTTGGATGTAGTAAGAATATGTTAACTATCCAAAATATAACTTGTGAAAGAAAGATATATAAATATTTCTTTTTCAGATTTTTTTTATAGCTGGGATTTTTGGGTCACAAAAATATGTTAACTTTTAAGATCATATGTTATTTAATAGGGTTTTTTAATATCTCTGTTAGTCAGATTTAAAGAGCCTTGAATATATCACACACACATATGACACATTATGGCCAATTCAAGATTTTTCATTGATTCATCATGGCCTATGAATGTCTAAAAAATTTTTCACTTAAACAAGTGAGAGATGTGTCACAATTTATTATATCTATGCACAATAAGCAAGCATTGTGCTCTGTTCACAAAGAAAGCTAAATCTTTGTGGCTGTGCCTTAGAGCATCATAGTACAATGCGAGGAAAATAGCTTTATACAGTTGAAAAGGACATAAGAAGAAACGTGCTAATAGAGGCAAACATGTAGAGCATTGTCTCCTCTGTCTATTGCTGAAGTCTCATAATCAACTGAAGTGAGCGTTTGGTTTGTTGCACTGAAAAGGTTTATGATTATAGATATGATTTTGTTGCAGTAATGGAGTTGACATACCAGTAATAGAGTTGACATTTTCCTGAAATAAAAAAGAATCAAAGAAGGTCTTCGTTAATATATCTACCTCTCATCAATTACAACATCTTTGAATAGTGTTTCATGTTGCCAACACAATAAACACTCATATAACAGTAAATGCTTCAGGAATGTTGGTGGGAATAAAGAAATCAACTTATACTTGAACCTTATTCAGAAATCAAGGCAACAACTTCTTCACCATTAAATTACAGCAAATCAAATCAGTTTTTTGGGGGTATGTATGCTTAAAATGGATCACTACTGACAGAGGCCAGGCATTTAATCCTGTTCAAATTGCTCCTAACTGATGGTTACTTACCCATGAGGGCAAATGAGACAGCTGTCTTGGGTGATGGATTTTGTGTGTATATTCAATTTGAAGCAGAAGAAAAAATGGGAAGAAAGCAGAAACAAAAATGAGTCTTACTTGTTTCATTGAAAGGGAGTCACAATAGCCCCAATCACAGGGACAACAGGAGAATGCGAGTGGCAACAGTTGCTTCATAGGGATAGAGGTTTAACTGTTAATTACAATGATATTTGACTGCTATTGGGATTCCTTGTCTATTTGTTATCACTAGAACTCTGCAATGGATATGTTCACCTTTGACTATTTTTCAGTGCTAGTTTTATTTATTTTATATTTTTATAGGTGTTTTTATTTCTTTTTCTTCCAGCTGACAGAGAATGAATGAATGAACAAGCAAACAAATGAATGAAATTAAATTAAATGAATAACAATTGTTACACCCAAACTGTTGTTCATCAGTTTTGTGGAACTGGAGTGATACCTTGCGTTCAAAACCAACCTCTCTTCTTTTCTCCCTTTCTCTGTACGATTATAGAAATATGTTTTATGAAATTTGTGGGGATTATGGGCCTTCTCGGTAGCTGGCAAACCACATCAGGAAGGGCTACATCAACACATGCATCCGCTCTAG
>JANHFL010010205.1:371705-394373 GCA_032468155.1 Oxyrhabdium leporinum | reverse complement strand
AGGGGAAATAGTATTAGAGATAAATATACTTTGAATGAAGGAGGCGAGTTCAGATTTAAAGAGAAATGGAATGAACAAGAGTTTGATAGGATTCGGGTGGGCTCTTTTAAGTATTATGATTGATTAAGGCCCTTTAGGCCCAGAGTATAGATTACAGAGATTTGCCTGTTGTTAAACCAGTTCCAGTTGGGTCAATAAATGCTTTGTATCTATGCTGGCCTGTTCTTGCCTACTACAGCCTACTTAACAGGTTATTAATTTCTGAATCCACATTTTTAAGTAAAGAAAAAAAAAGTTTATTGGAACACAATAATGAGCTTTAGCATTAGCATATATTAGGAACTAAGCTTTAATAATTGCACATACATCTGAAATGATCCGGCATCGTCATCATAGCTGACTAGGCTAGTTTCCACATGATTTCTCATCCACAGATTTGACCTATATGTTTTATTGTACAATAATAAATAACTGTAAAGTTTTTTTAAACTTTTAAAGTCTTTCTGGATTACTGTAAACAAAATAATTAGCTTTGTTATTTAAAATGATTTGGTCCACATTAAATACAATCTTCATTTGTATTTTCCAATTATGCAGAAACCCACCCCCTTCATGAATTATTCCCTTGTAGTGGTGAGGGAGCCTGTACACACCACTGATGTTATGAAGGATACTTTTGAGGCGCACATGCCCAGAAAGGTCTATGACTGGCCAGTCACAGATGCGAGATCAGATCAGTGCTAGGAAAAGAAATAGAAAACTGCTCTAGAAATCAGCAAGAAAACCAAGTGAACTTTGGCAACTAGGACAATGTCATGACACAGGAAGATGTAACTCTCAGGTTAAAAGGTAGCGTTGTCTCGGTCTATAAGGCAAACCAACGTTGGTTACCAGTTGGTTCCTTCCTTGAACTCTGTGGGACGATATTGCAGAAAACAGCTCCATCAGCTTGCCATTCTGTAATAAATCACCACCCATCAGATTGAATAAGAAACCAAAGTAATGAATGACAAGACTGATAGTTACATAATCTACTAAATACACAGCTAAAACTAATTTTGGCCAGAACTAATTCTGGCATTTGTGGCCAGAATGTGTTACAGTTTTTGCATTCGAAAGGTACTTGATGGGGGCTTCCTTAGGATCAAAGTCTGCCACATATATCCATTTAGGTTTATTATCATATAGTAATTGGTTGTTTTTTCAGCTAACCAGCAATGTTTTTCTGTAATTTTGTTCATAATTTAACAAGGGAATTAAAAGAAAGAAGCTGGGAAAGGACCAGTAACTCAACCTGAAACAACAGATCAATCTTCTTCCATTCAGCAATATGTTTGATTTCTCCTGGATTAGAAAAGTCTGCTGAGCTCTGTAGCTGTAGCTCTGAGGTCCTCAGGATAGCATCCTCAGGGCAACTGATTCTTTGGATTCCTAGCTCCAAGAGGGAGGAGAGACAGCTCTGACCTTGGAAGGGGAATATAATGTCAGAAACGCTATTCTCACCTGATGCCACCAGCCTCAAAGATTGCTGCAGGGTCAGAAGCATGAAAAGAAGACAAGGGGAAGTCACCCCCACCAGCCTTTCAGGAAGGCAGTAGATTCTACATAACCCTTTCAAAGTAGTTGCAGGGGGGTTATTCATCCTAACCATTTAGTAATTGCAAATGTGTGAGGAACAAGATAGGTCAAGGAAGAAAAGCAAAGCAGGAAAGTGTCCTTCAGTCACTTTAGTTTGCTAGGTGAATCAAACAGATTGAGTTGATATCTCTGCACATGCTGGGCAATTCAAAGAAAGCAAAAAGGTTATCTTTTTCTATCCTAATAATGGATTAATTATTATGAACTTCTTTATACTGAGTAATTCACACAAGTGCAATGATTAACATTGCTTATGAAAAAAAGAGAGAGATTTAAATTACAATTTTTTACTTTATCGGGAAGAGAAAGAAATGGGCCAGTCTGGGGAAGGTTCCTTTATCTCCTGCTTCTCAGGATGAAAATGTCCTAGCATGACCTTTTCCAAGTGCAGTGTCCAGCTCTCTGTACTTGCACTTATTACATGTGTCGGTGTGAAAGGGACACGAACCCAAAGCTCACCAAGTGTACTTCAGGCAGTCCCTGGTAACTGAGAAACTGAAAAAGCTCATAAAAGCAATAAGGGCATCTGAAGAGGAGTATTAGCTGCTGAATGACTCTGAAAGTGTTATAGGAATTAAAGCACTTTATCAGGCAACTGTTATCATTTTTGATGGCTCAAAGTACTATGAAATACTATGGATGCAGAGGTAGGTATGGAGAATGCTTGTGCATTTGAGATGCATTCTCTTCAGCAATTCATGTTATTCTGCTTGTTATTGAGATGCTTGGGGAAAAAAACAATACACGCATCCCAGGAACTAAATTGCTGTAAAGATCAGATTCTTTCTCTACGTGCATAATTTAGCTTGAAAAAGCTGGTATTGATGCCAATATAATAATGGATTCCATGAATCCAGCTCCATGTATATCTGGATAATGCTGATGATTCCAACCCCATTCAAATATACTTTTGGATGGAATATAGTATTAATCTTGTTGATAACTAATGTTTGAAACTGGACATGATTTCCAGCCTACTCGGCGGTAACTCTAATTGGACTTCATGGGCTTTGGTGCCTGTGTCCTGTGCATATGTACAAGCAAGACTCCTGGACTCTTCATCACCGCTGAGACTGAAACTTCCATTGCTATGCAATGCGGTTGCAAAATACAACATCACATGGCTGGCATCTCTTAGCCAGAGCAATCTCAGAAGTCCTGGTTGCCATTGTAACTCCAGCACCATATGAGTCATTAATTAGGAACTGGCAAGAGTCTCAGGCAAGTGCTATGGAATGCAAGACTGTGAGTAGGTGCCTGTGGGGGTCACAGGTAGGCGCTACAAAGCACAGGTGAGTGGGGGTGCTGTGGACAGGCACATGCTATGGTACAGGTGGGCACGGAAGTGCTACAGAGTACAAGATCCTGTACTCTGATCGGATCTTGTACTCTTGTTGCAGGGTTCCTCAGGATAAAAAGCAGCATGAGTGATTTATGAGAGCAACTTGTGACTTTTCCTGCCAACGTATCTATTGACTTTGCCTATGGGAAGCCAGCACGTCGCAAATGGTGAGCATGTGGATGTGGGGATTCTGCAACAGCTGGAATTCAAAGAACCTGTTGTAAGAACCATTCATTCATTGCCATTGTAACTTTGAATGTCACTGAATATAATTTGAGAACTATCTGTATTTGCTGAATAGATTTAGGATGATAACAGACTTAGTGAACTACAAATGCATGTTTACTCAGAAGGAAATTGTACAATGCAAATTATAATTTGCAGCTAAGTGTGTGTAGCATTGCAGAATTAGCTTCTTGATTTATTTTAGGATTGTAAATGAAAATAGGGTCAGGAATCAGTTCTATAATTTATTAGAGTTATCATGGTTGGAATGTCTTCCAAATGCCTCTCCAAAGTGTGGGCTCAGGAATCTTCTGGTGAAAGAGTGTAGCAGCAGCATCCATTGGCGGTCAAAATAGATAAGATGATGGTCACAGCATTGAGACCAAAGCCTCAACTCTTTTCTATGTTCTTCAATGGGCAGGCATGGGCAAAGAGCAATGCTTCAATTGTAATGCTGTGACTGCCATCATACAAGCAACAAGTGATAAATCATGATCATAATAATAAAATACAGTAATCATAAATCATAAGATACAACACTCAATGATAGTCATGGGATATTAAATAATCAACATCAATCATAGGATACTAAATAAAAGCAATCAACGTAAATCATGAGATACAAACAACAAACCTATACTCATAAGAGGCTAAGGAAATAGGTCGTTGGAAAAATGAGAACAATAATAATAGTAGTAATACAACCCTACTAGGTCGTTTGACATCCCAGGGCATAAGACAGTGTTGTGGGAATTAGTTGTTTAGCAGAGTGACAGCACAGGGGAAAAACTGTCTGTGTGTCTGGTTGTTTTGGCAGACAATGCCCTCTAGCATCGTCTTGAGGGAAGAAGTTGAAACAGTTTATGTCCAGGATGTGAAGGGTCTGTAGATATTTTCACAGCCCTCTATCTGGCTCATGCAGTATACAGATCCTCAATGGAAGGCAGGCTGGTTGCAATTAATTTTTTTGCAGTCCTAACTATCCGTTGAAGTCTGTGTCTGTCTGTTTGGTTGCTGTGCCAAGCCAGACAATTACAGAGGTACAAATGACAGACTCAATCATTCCTTTGTAGACCTGTATCAACAGTTCCTTAGGTAGTCTGAGTTTTCTGAGGTAGTGCAGGAAGAACATTATTTGTTGTGCTTTTTTGATGACATTTTTGATGTTAGGGGTCCATGCTGGTTCATTTTTTGAGAGCTGATTCCACAACTTTTCAGAGTAGCTTCTTTTTGCTGCTCTAATCTCCGTTGTCAATACATTTCTGGCCTAATTCTACAGCATTCTATCTCCTTTCCTGTAGGCTTCCTCTTTGGCATGACATAGCTGCTTACCTGTGAACCAAGGTTTGTCGGACCCGCAACATTCCCTGCACCCCCACTCTAGTGGGTCAGGTGGGTATAAACTGCAAGATATGGTCTCTCAGATAACCTGGTCCCAAGCCATGAATGATAAGACGCTTCATTGATTCTTCTGAATCTTCATAATAAAATCAGTCATGCTTTTAACTTAATACTTATTACTTTGCTATCTACCAATATGTGTATAAATTTTAGACATAAACTTAAAGCACTTATTTATAGCAAACTAACCATTTCTAAGCATAGTCATCAATCACCATTCTGATTCATTTCTGGCCATCTGAGCAGACTACCTTTATTATACTCTTTCATCTTGTTCTAACCCATCCATTCAGCCTGTCCAGCAGAATAATATTTTTCCTGGATTACACACATTCAGAATGCTTCAGTTTTTCCTCAAATTAATTTTAGTTCTTGCATGATCATCTCTTGATATGAGGGGACCTCATTCACCTGGGTTCAAAAGGCAGAATGAAGTTGAGGCAGGTGGTATGTAATATTCTCAGGCCCCAAGATGTATGGGACTTTATTGGTAATAACCACATTTTGAATTACACTTGGAAATTCATCACATTTAGTGTAGCTCTAACAGCAGTGTTACATAACAATATGATGATTGAAAATATGCACAGAAACAGTTGCATCTGTTGAAGTTTTGGGGTGATCTTCACAGGCAGACCCATGTACAGTTAACTGTAGTGATCCAGTAACAAAGGTAAGAAGTAACTGTTTTCAGAGAGTCCTGTGTTAGGTAGGGTCACAACTGACAACTAACTCAAGCTAGACAAAAGCCT
The DNA here is from genome assembly GCA_032468155.1 of Oxyrhabdium leporinum. Taxonomy (NCBI): domain Eukaryota; kingdom Metazoa; phylum Chordata; class Lepidosauria; order Squamata; family Cyclocoridae; genus Oxyrhabdium; species Oxyrhabdium leporinum. The sequence goes on along the minus strand of JANHFL010010205.1, from coordinate 389,015 downwards.
TCCTGCCCTCTGACTCCACCTGAAATACTTTCTTGGGCCTCTGCTATTCATGACTCTTGTAAGATTGGATTGCCTTTGGTCCCCAATCACATAGAAACTTGGTTTACACAGGATGTTTCCCCTTGGCTTGCTATTGAAGCTGGAAGCTAATTAGATGGCTTCTTCAATATGGAAGAAAACAGAATCCACTGTAGTGTGAAGCTCTTGATGTACAGCAAACCTTGTTTTAATAGACCAACTGGAGGGAGGGCATGTTGAGTATTTGTCGACCCTGAAGATGATGTATGTGTAGCCATATTTTATTGTGGCCTTTGTCTATTCTTTTCTTAGCTTTATTCTACAAAGGATTTTAATGGTACTTCAGGCTCATCACACTCTAGCTGTTGAAAGGGGGGTTACAGTGATAAAGGGGGAATGTTAAGTCTAGATGGCATTCTTTCCCATGGGAACAGAGAAGGTGCCTGCAGCTGGAGGAAGGTGGAGTTTGGAGTCACTGGACTGATGGACTAAGAATTGATTGGAGATTGTGACTCTGGGGGGAAGATTCAAACTTTTGCTTTTTACTGGGTGTAATTCCGGAATCTGGCCAGAGTCGGAATTACACCAATATCTTGACAATTTAATATGTTCCTAATAAACAAACTTTAAAGAAAGATGGATGCCTTGGATTTTTATTCTGGGGCCATATTACTTGGAATCTTGACACTATTACTGAATGTCCATTAAGCTGGGATAGTACTCACCTGCAGCAATTTGCATAACGATATCATTACACCAATTACCTCATTTGATTTGAAACAGTTTATGTCAAGGGTGTCAAGCTGGTGGCCCGTGGACCGGATGCGTCACACATAGGCCATGCCCACCCCAGCTCCACAAATGGGGAAAATGTTGTCAAACGTGACAGGAATGTGATGTGGCAAGTTTGGCACCCATGGTTTATGTCCTTTGTGTAACGACATCATGACAGAAATGACATCAAATACATCATTTGCATCCATTTTTATCATGTGCATACAATATTATTATCCATGTGGTTGAAATTTTGACATTTACTTTTTTGCCGTAACCCAGATGACATTAATTGGTGCAGAAAATTGATCCATTCCTTAAGAAGCCTATTACGTTGAAATCTGGTAAATAAAGGTTTCCCTATATTCACATTACTAATACTATTCAGGGGAATGAAAAGGTAACTCAAGTAAGGAAACAAAAATTAGTATCAGTGACAGTCTAAAAATAGAGATCATACACGATCATCTCAACTTTTAACATTTAGTTAAAATGTAGGTCTGTGAGAGAGCCAATGGGGTGTACTTTTGCATAGAAACGGGGGGAACCCCAGTTCTTATCTTCCCTTAAGCACAGAAGCCAGCTGGTTCATCTGGAATCAATCATCTCCTCTTAGCATCTCTGCAAGAAGCTAATTGATAAACAAAACCACTTGTTGTATTGATATCCTTGTTTTGAGAACTAAGTGATTGCAGGGCAAAACCAAGTGGAACATTGTGCTAAATAGGACAGATGTTAAGAACTACATTGTTAGGACTGGTGGAGTGGTTAGATTCAAAAAATGATTTGATTGAATCAATTCAGATCTGTGAAACAAATCCCCCCTGCTTGAAACAAGAAAGTTGCTCTGCTTGCCTTGCTTAGAAGACCTCTTTGAGTAGTAGTTCCAGAGGGCTAGAAGAAGGCATTTCTGGTCAGCTACTGAAAGCAATGAAAAAGGTTGATGCACATCTGCAACTCATATGCAGAAGCCTTTTCCATTTTCTGCTGGACAAGCCTTGAAGTGACACAAAACACAGTGTTGAGGAGATCGGTGTCACATTCTTTCCTTAATGAGATAATGCATTATCACTGTTGTAGTAATTGAAATATAAGATTTCTTATATCTGAGAAGAATCCTTTGCATTGTGTTCCTTAGATGAACCTGTAGGAATATGAAAAATCTGTATCCAGGATTTTGATGAGTTATCCAGGGGAATTGGTACAAAGAGTGTTTATAGTGGAACCACCAGGAGACATGAGCCTCATGAGACTGATTAAGATCTTTCTGGCATTATTTCTGCTGATGTTCATTGTAGCTACCAGTATTTCAGTACTTATGCCTTTCTGGATTTTGACCTAGCCAACTCAAAATACTGCCTTTACAGTATTCTCATCCAAGGGGCTGCAGCTATTGTTACATGTACTGACAGGTGTAGCGTTTGCATTAGTTCTCAGTTTGCTTTCAGCAAGTTAGCTAAATTAAAGGAATGGACTAGAGGAACATGCTTTCTGGTGAAGTTTATCTCACATTCTTTTATCTACCTCAAGGGATGAAAACTAAAAAGCAGAGTCCAATAACAACTCTTGTAACATTCAAAGTTGAGTGAGATCAAAACTTGGATCCTCCTTGTTTTCATTTTTTTAGAAAGGCAAAAGGAGACCTTACATCTTGCAGACATTTACAGCAAATGTTTACAGACATTTACAGACAGATATTCTATGCACTAGAATGAGACACATCTTAAAGCTCCTTAAAAGTTGTCTCAAAAGAGAAGTAGCTCAGTATGCTTCCCAAAGGCTGATAGAAATCTCTATATTTTTGAGGTAGCTGTTTCTGGCCTTTCAACGCATGTCTTGGTTCATATCAAGACAGAAGTGAAAATACAGAGGTGAGGACTGGAACTGAGTTGCATGAAATGGACTACATAAGTTTAGAAAGGCAAAATATTGTTTTGGTTCCTGACTAATTGTGAGGTTGTTTGAGCTTTGAAAAGGAGGCTCTCAAGGGCTCCTTTCACCCTACAAAATTAGCAGGATTCATTCAAGAATTCAGAGTGGATTCTTCACTGAGTCCTGCTAATTTTGTAGGGTGAAAGGAGATATCAGTTCCTGGCTCATATTTTTGGAAGTGCTACTTTTTACCCACAGCATTTCTCAAGATTCTGCTGACCTCTAGAGATAATGGGCTCATCTGTCAAATATATACAGTAGTCCTTGACTTACGACCATAATGGCGCCCCAAATTTCAGTTGCTAAGCAAAGTAGTTGTTAATTGGATCATGCCCTATTTTATGACCTTTTTACGCCAGTGTTAAGCAAATCATTGCAGTTGTTAAGTGGATCATGTGATCACTAAGTGAATCTGGCTTCCCCCATTGACTTTGCTTATCAGAAGCTCCTTGGGAGGTTGCAAATGACAATCCGAGGACCATGGGATGCTGCAATCATTGTAAATGCATGCCAGTTGCCAAGCACCCGAAGTTTGATCACATGACCGTGGGAATGCTACATGCGAGAATTGGTCGTATATCACTTTTTTCAATGCTGTCTGTCTTCTACATTGCAGGTCACTGGATTGTGGGTTATCTCTGTGTATGTGTCTGTATGTCTGTTGTAGAAGAAAAAGGAGAACAAAGTGCTGGGAAGCTGCAGATGCCTTGTGACATGGCTTGACAATGTGGTGGCAAAGAACCATTTGCAGAAAGGCACCTCACCAGTATGCAGTGGTCCTGGATCCTGTTTATTAGCTTAAGTGGTAGTGAACGTCAACAAGCAAATATTAGACCATAGGCAAAGCAGAAACACCCACTACCATATGTAGCTGAGGACTTCATTAATACCCGAGGTTAATACAGTGCATCTGTAAACGTGTCCTGAACACAAACCCTTTTTGATCCTCTTGATACAATTGGCAATAAGGGTTTGGCCAAGTAGGATACCCTTCTCCCCCAACGTACACACACACACACACACACACAAATGATGGTGCTCATTGAAATATTTAATAACTCAGCTATCCTTCCTACCACAAAGGTAAGTCAGCTTAGATTTGGCTTCATTTACCTACTGATGAAAAAAGCTCGCAAAGACTACAGACAGCATTGAAAAAAGTGATATATGACCAATTCTTGCATGTAGCATTCCCACAGTCATGTGATCAAACTTCAGGTGCTTGGCAACTGGCATGCATTTACAATGCATTTACAATGGTTGCAGCATCCCACGGTCCTCGGATGCACACACATACTTTTAATGGATTGAACAGAATCCTTATATATAAACAAAAAAATAGAATTAAATCAACTGTTTGAATTAAATTACAATTACAAATCAGATCTTGGATGATTCTCCCACCTTTAGTGTCAACCAAATTATTATGAATTATTGTCTGTCCATTATTTTTTAATTTATTTTTGTTCTAGAATTTGATGTTAGTATATAATCAGTAATATAATAGAATGCGAGATACTACTATATCAAATTATGAAGATACCAGTGCATTATGAAATGAATTGCACAACACTTCAATTATGCATTTTTCTCTGTGTAACATGAATGTCCTTAAGTTTCCACAAAAAATAATTCCCGAACAAAAAGGAATAAACTATCCAAACACATTATTCACTGCAACTGTAACTGCTTTGCAAAAAGGAGCATGCTATTTTTACAACTTCCCCCAGTTATGTTTTTGGTCAAGGAGTATATGAAAGCTATCAAATATTTCAATTGCTTAAAAAGTTATGTAAAAATATAAAGTCTGCATTCTGGAAGGTTATTGTATGTGACTCAGGTGGGTCTGCAGCCATAGATTTGACATTCTTGGAAGAAGAAGCTATTTGTTTGATATCCTTTTTTTGTAATCCACACACTGGTTCAGCCTAATAGTAATCCAGTTAGAGATGATTCTTAAATACTTAAAACTCCTACTTTCCCCAAATGGAACATTGAATGCAGTACATAAGATGTAAACTTCAGATTCAGATTGTGAATGTGAAATTCTCCCTTTCAAGACCTGAGATAATCATCATGGTGTAATTGCTTGAGATTTAGTAAATGTCAAATAGGCATTTTGAAAAACAACAAGGGTTGATACTGAATAGGCTCTGGTAGTGATTGCATAAAGCAGGTAGGCTTCCCTTGCCTACTTTTGGACATCTAATCCCACCTCTCTGTGTATGCTAGGTCTTCCCAGCCTCAGGGGGAGGGGAAGACATTGGGATCAATGCCAGAGTCTCTGAAAGGGGCCTTACAGCAAATCAAATCAAATCAAGTCTATTATGGCCACAACCAACATAAAGGGACTTTGCCATATTTAAAACTTGCATGCCTTTATATAGTGTTTGTAATAGAAAAGAAGGGGTGTGGAAAAGTTAAAGGAATGGTTCCCCAAACCTTCTCTCAAGATGATTCCCAAAGTTCTTTCATCAATGAAAGAGGAAAGATGGTTGGGGATGGTTAACAGCTGTTCTTCCCCACTAGGCAATGATTAGAATAAATATAAATAAAAGGAGAATGCATTCTCCTGCAGGACACTGAGGGAAAACATTTGATGAAAAGACAGAAATCCTCCATTTTGGAGGTGAATAAAAAAACCCAGTCTTGCTTTGCAAAGTTGAATAACAAGTTATGTTTGTTCTAGAAAATCCCATTCAGGAGAGACAGTTTTAATGTCCTAAAGAAACTGTGAAATTCTTGATGGACTAGGAATGGATGTAGCCATGGACCAAAAGTCATTGTGCTTTGGTTTAGTGTCTTCAGTCTTGTGCCGTGTCTAGAAAAGCTGCCAATCCACCACATCGGTTCTTTGTCTGTTTATGAAAGCTGTACAAATCTTAAGGGAACCATCATAAACTTCTATAGAATTATAAAATACTAAATATCATTGTCCTCTTATATAAAAGGCATCCTATACATACAACTTATAGTGAAATTTTTTTCTTGCATATACATTTATAAAATTCTTATAGGTTTTTATGTTTATGAAAAATAAGAGTTGGGTCATGAGGTGTTATCTGAAACCCCTCAAATATATGAATACTGTATGCAGTATATTCTTTAGGTAAGTAGATAGAAAGGCAGATGTACAATATATGAACAAAACCGTTTTGTGTATCTTGTGGCCCAGCCCTAATTATTTTGTTTTTCACAATATCTTTGAAGAATTTGGGTGGGGAGGACAGCCATATAATAAAACATTATCATTTATTATTATTTAAATATTATTTTTATATCTCAAACTTGCTAGCAGATTTATTGTTTTATTTATAATTAGTTATATTGGCTGGTATACCATAATTAAAAAAGAACATTGAGACAATAGAACAATTAAAATAGAAATTAAAATGCACATGTAAAATAGGTAAAATAATTGCAAGTCAGTTAAAACCTGCACAAAATGATATATATTTTAATGGACTTTTGAAAAGCTTGTAAAAATGTTAGGCCTCTCAATTTTGCAAATGCTCCAAGAGACCCATCCACATCTATGTATACCTGTAAAATATATGCTTCTAGACCAGTATTTCTTGACTTTAGCCGCTTTCAAAGCTATGGACGCCAACTCCCAGAATTCCTCAGCCAGTATTCTAGCTGGGGAATTCTGGCAATAGAAATCCACACCTCTTTAAGCGGGTCAGATGGAAAAACACTCTTCTAGACAATTAAAACCTGCAGTATCTCTTAGCTTCATCACAATGCCACAATTGACCTCAGCTTCCATTGAATGGGTGGAGGAATAAATGTGGTTACAAGAACATAAGACTGTCGCCTGGCCTCAAGATGAGTATACTGAAGATCAAAGCAAAGCAAACAAACCAAAAAAAGAAAGAAAAGAAAAGAAAAGAAAAAAGAAAGAGACCAAACCAAACAGTACAAGTATTTAGTGTGATTTTATGTTAATACATCATAACTGCAGCAATATTATAAATACTAATTGGTCACCCATTTTACTTTCACTGAAAATATATGAATATTGGTAAAAGAATTTAGGCTGCAATCGTTTACGAATGTCGCAGCAAACAAATCCTAATGAACTTCTCAAAATGTACTTCTGAAGGTTTGCATTGGTTAACTGCTTATAAATGAAGTCTGGAACAAATGAATAGCACAGATGTTTAAGTGCCCTTGAAGAATAATGACATGTGATCTGAAACATGTAGCCCCCTACGCCATGAAGAGCTAGCATTCAAGAAATAACCTCCTTACAGACTGTGCAATGTGTATAGACTTGTATTTGTGATGGTCTGACCTTTTCAAATGCAGAGACATGCAACCTTTGCCTTTCCTTTCCTTTTAAAAGCTTGCATCTAGAATTCAATGTTGTTTCCATCCTTGCCTGATTGTTTTGGTATATATCTGCTGAGATAATTTTGCAGGAAAGACCTAATGTGCAACCAGCTCCTATATCCAGTATTTTCACCTGGGGTCATATTACAGGGTATCCATCACAAGCATCTATGGGTGAAAACAGCAACAACACATGTGTCATAATGGCATGTCACATTAGACATCAGGACATAAATATGAAAAGATCAGATTTTCATCTTGGCATCATCATTTGACATAATTTTGGCATTTTGACATAATTGTGTTTTTCTCTGGATATAGGTATCCATGGTTCATTTTTAGTGGGAAGGGCTGTCTTTTATGTTCTCTACTCAAAGGATGGAGGAGGCAGGCAGGCAGGCAGGATATTACTCAAGACAGCAAAAAACATTCATTGAGAAATGTATAAATCCATATAAATCCATATAAATCAATTAACTCTTAAATAACAAAATAGAGATTGTTTTAATAGAAGCATTTCTTCTCACTCATAACAAGTAATTAAAATTTGTTTTGCATTTATCTGGCTGCATCTCAATTACCAGTACTGGATGTGCCATATTGACAAGATAGCTAAAGGAATATGATCAGAATAAACAAAGTTTAATAAGGATCTGTTGAAATACTGGACATGTTTAGTCTAAGGGAGAAAAGATTAAGGGGCAGCATGGCAACAATATTCAATTATCTTGAAGTTTATCATCTGCGTGGAGTTATTCTGTTCCTCTACAAAGCAGAATTGAAATTTAAGGGTAGATGTGCAGAGAACACAAGGTTGGCTAAATATTAGGAGAGACTTCTGATGTACAGGATGCCAGAAGGCAACTGTCACTAGATAACTGTAACCAGCGCCTATAGGGCTATGGGAGACACTGGGTGGGAAATGTGGTAGTTTCACTCTGCATTATATATCCTATAGAGTGTAAAGAGTAGACTCAATTATGTGTAAGGTTTCTTTCAATTTTATAAACTGACTTTGGGAAATCACAGGTCCCCTCTAAGGTCTTTGAATTTCAGGTTTTGATGTTCTGGCAGGTAATAAAAAAAATAATTGTGAGTAAATAATTGTGTTGTAGTACTACAAAATTAATTGTGCTAATCAAACATGTTCTGTAATTATATTACTCTCCAAGCATATGTTTGATTAAGTGGATGGGTGCCCTACTTCCATCACCCCATTCCGATTCGTGTTTTTTGACATACACTCTGAAAATTGAGAAGAGTAGCAAAAACGTAAATGCGGGAGAGAGAAACAGTTTTGGGAAACAGTTGGATTTCAGAGTAAATGATATCAAGAGACAGAACTGCATTTTATCGTATTATGTTGTCTTAAATTTGACAGTGCTTTTTAGCCTCTCTTCTTATCCAGTAGTGCCCCCTCATGGTTGGCTGCTGCACTACTCCTCCCCCAGCCCCGTTAAAATAATTGGTGTGACAGAATGAAACCCCAAATCTAAGCATTGTATTCAGATCAAGAAAGAAATAGCATAGAACAAGATAAACCACTGTATTTCACAGAGTAAATGTGATGGAGAACGGGGTATTTTTCTATTCCAGGTATTATACCTGTATGTTCTCCACCTCATATCATATCGATTATCATACTAATCATTACAGTAACCTTGCTTACACTAGGTAAATTAGTACTCCGGATATTCCCAAAGAGCCCAATCCATGGAGAGACAGAGGTAACAGCCAACTTGAGAGAAACCAAAGGTTTGTCTGAATACAACAAAACGTTAGAAAAAGAATGGAAGGGGAAACCTTTGCTCTCAAAAAAGCATCCAGAAAAGGCAGTATCGGTGAAACATCATTCGTATTACTCAAGAACGGAATGAAAAACTGGGTAAGGAATGGGATGAAACATACTGGAAGAGTGGAATGCTTCAACTTACAATATTCTGTATTAGGTCACACTTGTTGGAACCAGAACTACAATCCCAAAACCACCTGAAAAAAAATTGAGATTAGATTTGTTCCAGGAGTGAATCTCATGCCAACCCATCTCATTTCAACATTGGTTTGTCCACCACCACAGCCTTCGAAAGAAGGAGAAACATGATGTAAATCTTTCATCAAGGAAGGGCAGCATTTTGTCCAACTGGGCTTGTAATTAAAGACTGGTTCTTATGAACTTTCCAGAAGGTTCTGACTTTACCTGCTCCATCAAATAACTCAACACCTTAGGAGTATTTTAACACAGGCAGACACTGTGCTTTTCAGCCATGCGTGTTCATTCTAAACAATGAAAGAGGCAACCAAAACAAACATCTGACTGACAGCTGCCTCGTTACCCAAAATAATATTCTTATCTTTGTAAACCTCCAAAACTATGTTCACTTGGCCCTCTTCCTTAAAAGCAGATCGGTTCCTGATGGCTTTGCCAAGGGTCAGGTGGCTGGTGCATGGATCCATCCGGTGGCTACGTATGTCTGTGGATTCAACAGCAGACTGCCTGTCATTTGCGCTGTCTTGCGTGTGATGGGGAGCGGGAAAGAGCAGGCGGGGGGGGGGGGAGGCTGATTAGCAGAAGGTGGTTCTGGATCTGGACAGCACCTAGACTAGAGAACCTGGGCTGAGGGCCAAATCCACGTACGAAAGCCCGGGGTTGTAGGCTAGACCGGACAATCGAAAACATTCCCCTGAGAGGCAAAGAAAACAACAGAACGGCCCCGCGCAGCCACCGGACTCCGGTTCCACTTGAGAAGATCTTTCCTGAAAAAGGAGCGCTGGTGCATGAAGGAAAGTCTCGAGTGCCCCCTTGTGGCGACAGGGCGTCTCTGGCGGGAGTCTGACTGGCTTCTCTTTTCCGCCGCCCCTCCCCTACCGATTGTAGGCGATTAAGGCTCGCCTAGCTCGCTTTATTAATAACAGCGTTTATAATCGAAGAAGCTTCCAAGAGGAAGGAAGGGAGGGAGGGAGGGAGGGAGAGAGAGAGAGAGAAATGAAGCAATAAAACTAAATTGTTTTCTTTTGATAGGAGAGATCAGAGAGAGTTTATTTGCAGATGTTAGGATAAAGCGGGTTGATTTATCGACAGAGCAAGAGTGTCGCTCTTAGGACGCCACAAGTACATATTTCCTGAAATATTGCTCAATACAATATCTAATACACACCAGCACTTCACGAGTATCTGCTACTACATCGCTCCGCTTGGGCGCTGCTGGTGCTGGGCAAGGCGCAGGAAGCCAACAGGGCGGCGCGGGGCCTGCAGAGGTTCCCGGGGGTCAGGGGAGCCCCCAAGTTGCGAGTCGATATCCAGGCTGGAGCACGGCCGCCCGCCTCCTACCCTCCTCCGCTCCCCTCGAGCCTTCCTCCCGCCGGCAATCGCGCGAGGATCGTCCTTTTCCCTGGTAAATATTGGATTAGCTTTTCATTGAACACCAAAGCTCTTGAACAGACTCCTTTTAAAATTAAATAAATAAATGACTCTCACACCAGGTCTAAACTAAGCCCAACAGTCAATAGGTCGTTTATTTTCCAAGCTTAAAGATTTTGTTTTTCAACACAAACAGCCACGGCCTCATTATCAGTTAGCTCTGCTCGATAAATAAAGCCACGCCAGCCAGGGGTGTTGGAAGGCGAGGCGAAGGGCAAGGGGAGGTGTCAGCAGCAGACCCCAAGAGGGGAAAAGAAGAGGAGCGCGGCGCACCCCTCAAGTCGGATTCAGCGCCAGGTCCGCTGTTTATGAAAGTGCTCGCCGTCTTTTCCATTGTTATCCCTAAATAGCGCCTTTTGCCTGATTATTCCCCCCGCCCCACTCCGGTCCCGATTTATTAACCACCGGTTAAAAAGGCACAAACAGGCAAATGAAGCCACGCAATCGCTCGACGAAAGAGGCCTTTTCACCTGGCTTCCCCTGCCCCGAGCCCACTGCCCCGTTAATCGGGCCGCCGGGGTCTGATTCCGCTGGTCGGTTGTTTCGCAAAGAGGCTCGCCAAAACCATAATTTGCATCGAGGTTACTGTAATTCTCCGTGTGGACGCTCCTAATATCCCGTCGAAAGTTAAGCATGTATTTACTACGTTTATACTCCACTTTTTTCAAGGAATTCAAAGCGGGCTACGGAGTTCGACCTCCGCTTGAGCCTTACAACAATCCTGTGAGGTAGGCTAACCGGATAGAATTTGTCTGACGCAAAGTTACTCGGTTGGGATATGAACTGGAATCTCCCTACCTCTACACAATATTTTAATTAATCGGAATTTTTCACTTCAAAGCAGGTGCACTGGACAACAAGGCCTATACAACGAGACTTTCTTCCTGGTCTCGTGTTCAGGACTGATACACTGAGTGTTGTCCGCTCCTGGGATTTAAGTCTGCTCTTCCTCTTCCTTTTGCCTGGGTTCTGCAGATCTTTGGAAAAATGGCTCCCACCTTCCTCCCCCCCCCCCTCAAACTATGGTCAAGCTAGCCTGGAATGGCGGGGGTTGCCGTCGCCCAAATCGGGGGAGACTAGTTGGGGTTGGGCAGTTTTGCTGTCTATGGGATTTTTGTCCCATGAATGGACAGGCACGACTTTCTGTTCTCAGGATCATCTCCATATATATATATATATATATATGAATGAGAGAGTCTTAAGAAAGAAACACCAGGCCTCCCCTAGAGGGTGAGGTAGAGAGGCAGGTAGAGAGAGCAGTAAGTGGAAGAATATTAATAGCTCCGTCGACTTTTTCAAAAAGGCGTTTTTGCAAAGATGCGCCAGGTAAATCGAAGGTTGAACGGGGTAGGGGGTGCCAAAGCCAGCCACTCTGCGAGGCTAGGCTTTGTGAATAAGGCAGGCTGATAGGCAGGCTCATCTGTCCAATTACTTGAGTAGTCTGCAGTTCATTTTGATCGGATCGTGCCCATAAATCCAGGAACTTTGACGCATCGTCCTGGAATGTTTTGGAGGATTCTGACTTTTGGGGAAAAATAGCGCATCGATCTCCAATTTACCTCCACGGTCCGGCAGCCTTATCCAGCCGTAATGACTTTTCTCTCTTGCCCTGCGCAACTAAACCTTTAGAGTACTCACACCGGCTAGCAAACGAAGGATAATGACGAACTGTGAAAGACAAAAGGGGGGTGGAGGGCAGCACAGGCTTAAAAAAAATCAATACTATGGCTGAGGCCTTATTTTAGTTTCTGCAGAGATGCAGGCGCCAACTTGCCTGTGAAACTACACGCGCATTTTCAGGGACTCTGGAGAAAAAGGGGCCTTGTTTGCTTTCTTAAAGGAGAAAAGAGATTCTCCCTGCCTTTTCTCCCCCCCCCTTCCCGAGAATAGATATAGCACGAATTTTTAATTCGTCTTCCTTTCACAGACAACAATGCTCGTTTTGAAAAGCGGATACAATTTGGGTTTTGTGAACGTCTCTTTCTGCCCTCTCCCGGCCCAGCTGTCCATATGGAAGACCGCCTGTACAACGTGGCTCACAATGGCACCAACTGACAGGCGGAACAAAAACCCGAGGTACTTCCCTCGGACTCGGGGAATGCTCTGCTCCTTCCAAATGCGCCAATCGACGATTGTCCTTTTAAAAGGACCAAGAAAAAGGAAGAAGAGGAGGAGGAAGAGGGGTTGGGAGTCTCTCTGTCTCTCTTGCATCCTGCCCCTCTCTCTGCGGCTGTTTCTCTTCTCCTCTCAACTTAATATGCACGCCTCTAACATCCCCAAGGCCCAGCCTTCCCCATTGTGCTGTTTTGTGACGGGCACTGTATGTAGTGCAAAGATAGACTCCCCCAGACTCCCGCGCCGTCCCCAGCGTGTGAAGTGCAAGGCCACGAGGGGTTAGGGCCACACAACAGTCCTCCAGCTTGATAGACTTAACAGGAACTCAAGCGGGAGGGTCTGCCCGCCCACCGTCACTGAGGGACGAAGCCGGGGCGCGCAAAAATCGAGCCCCGCGGTAGCGCTCCCGAGGTGGGGTGGGCCGCCGCCAGTAGGGCTTGATGCTTGCGGAGCGGTGCGTCGGAGTGCGAGCAGCTCCAAAATAAATACATAAATAACAATAATAAAAAGCAAAGGCCTGCAATGAACTCTGGCCTCAGCTAAGGAGCGATTTAGGAAACCTCTGAGTTTCTCTGTCCCGCCTCACGCAAAGTTCCAGAGAAGTTGCGGGCTCTCGTTTGGGAGAGGCAAGCCGAGTGCTCGAAAGCGCCTTCCCTAGGATAGAAACAGCCACGAGATCTTTTCGGGGAGAGAGTCCAGCAGAAGGAAGGCAACCTTCCTCTTCGCCAACTGGCTACCGACGCTGGAGTAGGCAACGCAGCGCTCAGATCCCTTGCCTTCCGGCCTTCTGCGCCAATAAGGTCGGGCTGCAGCCTAGATCTTTACGCCAGATACAGTATTTGCTTTGAATTCTGGCCAGCGACTGGCAGCAAGCTCCGCCGAGACCGCGCTTCCAGCTCCGAGGGTCCCTTGGGCGGATCCAGCTGTTTGCTGAGCCGCGGAAAAAGCTATTGTCTCCAATGGGGCAAAGTTCAGAGACGAGCTTGTCCTGGCCGCATCTTCCAAGCAAGAGGTGCAGCGGCTCCTCTGATCTGTTGGCGAAGAGACTCAAACTGCGTTAAGGGGCCTTTCCGGACGCTCCTTCCCGCCTTCCGGCAACTGACTATCTAAGAAGGTCTTGTCTTTGGGTCCTTAAAACGTCGTGCTAACGGATCGTCTTCCCCTGGTCAGAAAGAATCCAGTGTGAAAACGCAGTCCTTGGCCGTTTTGGTCAAACGTAGGTGTCGCGTCGCTCCGTCTTGCTGTTGGCAGAATCCACGTGCAGAAAATTGTTGCCTAAAATGTCTTGCCCCGAGGACGCGTGGCTGGGATTCAAACGCCAAAAGAGAGGTCGCTCTTACATAAGTCTCTTGTGCCGTTTTGGCTCTCCTCACCGAAATCCATAAACAGGGCACAAGCTCCAGAATGACGATTCTCAATTTCGAACCACATACATCACCCACCGAGAAAATAAAAGCATGGAATTGTTTTGAGAATCAGAACCTTCTTTTCAGGCCGAGGCGGTGGGGATGGGATATCCCCCCCACCCTTCTTGATCTGTTAATTAACTTTAGTAAATAAACTTGAATAAGTGTGTGTATGTGGGGGAGGGGCAGGGGAGGACAAGAATAGATCCTGTCTCCTGCGGGGTAGGGTGAATAAGGGGCGTCTGCGTTTAGGGTCAGGGCAAAGCTCAGCTCGATGGTGGAAGGAAGTGCCTTCCTTCCACCCCGCGCGCTCTGCGCCAATAAGGTCGGGCGAACTGCGTCTGAAGAGGCTCACCTCGTCTTCCTACAATGAGTTACCAGATTGAGCCAAACTTTAGAGATCGAATTTAATTGCGCCTAATTCCTAGGAAGTTCCCCAATGTGGCCAAACCTGCCCAAATCCGAACTATTGAAGTGTTTCAAACAAAGAAAGGAAAAAGACGCTCTTTTGTTTCCATAAGAAGAAGCTCGTTAACGTGCGTTTAAAAAGTCTGAACAAAACCCAGAGAAAAGTATACCACTAATAAAATACCCACAAAAAATTATATATTTAAATATTATATATATATACATATATATATATGCTATTACCCAAAATTTCTATGAAGACGATCCTTATATCCCTGTGTACGCGCGCGCATTTATTTATCCAGAAAACACGTGTGTTTTAAAGCACACATGCGTGTGCAATAGACCTGTATGTTTTGTTCTTTTGGCTTTGTACAGTTGTAGATTGGGGGGGGGGACTCTTAATAAGAAACAAACCAAAAATAAAGTCCTCCCTCAAACATAGCACCCTATCATATATTTAAAACTCGCTAGTTTAGAATCTTTAATAATTGTCAGAAGTTTATTTCCATCTTGAGAAATAAAGTTCTTTTTTCATTTTGAAATCTTAATTCTTTGATTTGTAATATCACTGACCACAGCTTCAGTATCACAAAGCATGCTTTACAAAAATCACGAGAGCGTTCCGTTTTTATTCTTTTTATTCTTATTATAATTATTTAAAATTTGTCGTTGTAGGTAGACAAGACCACTAGCAACGTCGCATTTTTTCTTGTAAACATGGAGCACAAAACACCCCCGAAGAATGGAAACCGACCCCCGCCCCAAAGAAGGAAGAAGCAAGGCCCTCCCGAGCTCAACCCTGGCCCTCCACCCGCCCCGAAGTCGGATCGGCCCTCGATCCACCCGCGAGTCCTGGGCCTCCCGAGCGTTCACCAAGTCCATTGCTGGGCTTGTACCAAGTGGTGCGCTGTGGGGTACTGTGGGGTGCCGGCCGAGCTGTACTGGGCATTGTACTGCATGTGCTGGAGAGACTGGGCGCTGTAGGCTGAGAAGGGGATGCCCGCCTGGAAGGTGGCGGCAGCCAAGTCCTGGGCTTTGAGCGTGTGGCACGGCTTGCCGTCCCTGACTAAAACCGGCACGGCCACCCGGCGCGGGGAGGGGAGAGGAGTCACTTCCATACCTTTCTCGGCCCGGGCCCGCTTCATCTTGTAGCGGTGGTTCTGGAACCAGATCTTCACCTGCGTCGGGGTGAGGCGGATCAGGCTGGCCAGGTGCTCCCTCTCGGGCGCCGAGAGGTACCGCTGCTGCCTGAAGCGCCTCTCCAGCTCGTAAGTCTGCGCTTTGGAGAAAAGCACCCGCCTTTTCCGCTTCTTCCCCGAGTCGCCGTTGCTCGAAGGTTCCTTGTCGTTGTCCGGGGACTCGTCCGCGGAAGGCTCCGGAGATTTGGCCGCCGAGTCCTGCTGGGAGTTGCTGGACGTCAAGCCGTGCACTGTGGGGAAAGCCACAAAGGAAACAACTCAGAAGAGAGGGGGGCGGCCGGGTGGGACAGCAGACTCCCATCTCCCCACCACAGGGTCCCGCCAGGCGCTGCTGCTTGTCGGCTCTCTGCTTGGCTGGCCTGAAAAAAAAGAAGTCGTCCCGGGGCCTTTGCCAGCGGGCAGGCGCTCTTGGTCCCTGCCCGGTCGGAAAGGCGCGTCTTCGCCACGGAACGGTTTTGTAAGGGGAAAGCTCGCCTCCCTTTGAATATTTGGATGGCGCGTTGAGCCTAACGTCGACCTCCGACGTTTGTTTATCATGTTTACACACTCCTTTTCCCTCCCTTCTCTGTGATTATTGTGCGCTTTATTTCTCTTTCTATTAAATGCGTGTTGTACACATAGAGCGCACATGAAAAGATACATACAGAAATATAAAGGAAGATAAAGACAAAAAGCATACATTTTAGTAATTTTGCAGGACGTTAAATATAGAATCTTTTGGTCTGGAACAACCCACTTTTTAAAACTAATCATAGCGAGCAGTCCACAGTTCTCTTGCGCATGAGAGTTGTGCGGAGGAGAACTTCCCTAGATTGAAACGTCTTCTCTTAAAACAGCATTTGGACTTTGGACAATTCCCTTAAAAACAAACAGAATGGATTTCTTCTTTCTGGGGTACGTGGATTGATTTTTAAAGGACAATTCAACAAGCCATTCTTTGATCCAGCAGAGCCTGGGGCGATTTACAAACGTCTAAAGCAAGGCCATCCAAAATTTCCCCACAAAGCATGCACTGTTAGTTAGAAAAGTAGAGAGGAGGACTAGGGAAAGAGAGAATGCAGCTGAGTTGAAGGGGAGTTTTAAACCTATTTAGGATGGGCTTAGCTCGTACTCTTCGCCCCTCCCCTCAAAACTCCTAAATAAATAAGGATTCAACCCTATTATTTATCCTGTTACCATCTTCAGAAAAGAAAACCCTTTATGTTCAGTTACTTATTTTAAAAAGCACTTTAAAAGACAACCAATTTGGCAGAGAAAAAGTAACAAGAGCTATCAGGGTTCATCCAAGTCTGGGGTTGGGAGGAGGGGAGCAAGCTCACAATAAGAGGGAACCCCAATGTGTAAGTTTGCTTACTTACAAGAATACTGGATGCTCTCGGTGGTGGCGAGCCAACGCGTGTAGGGATTATCAGTATTGTCATAAAAGGGGTTCTTCAGAGGCAGCGTCTGAACAGCGTCCAATGCGGTTGTCCCCAAAACGCCCGGCTTTTGGGGGGACTCCGAGCCCTCCGTCTCTTCCTCCCCCCCTTCCGCGATGGATCCGTCTTCATCATTGGTGTCCGGCAAGTCCAAGATGTCCTTTACAGAAAAGCCCGTCTTTGTGTTGGTTAGAGACATATTCTGGCCAATTTTTTAACGCAGGAAACTTTGAAGGACCACTTGGTCAATCCTCTTGGTTCGCCAAACATCCACCGGGGACAAG
>JANHFL010010205.1:355033-368006 GCA_032468155.1 Oxyrhabdium leporinum | reverse complement strand
TACTCCTCCTCCTCCTCCTCCTCCTCCTCCTCCTCCTCCTCCTCCTCCTTTTGATGAGGTAGATCTCTTGATGCTTGGGCTCCTGAACCCTTGATTACATTTACAACTGGGGGGGGCAGGGGGGAGAGAGAGAAATCTCACTTGTTGAGTAATATCAATAAAGACCTCCTGGGAGCTACACTTGCGAGCACATGCTCCTCATGTGATATACTCGGACAGATTTGCTCCCACCGGCCACCTGATAAGCAAATATTTTCCTAAGGGAAAATCAGGGCTCCTAGAGAACATTAATCAGCTGCCCTTGGAATGGGGATGACAATAGGCCATTGAGAAGCACATACACCGACTAAGCAACACAGCTGGACTGTGACCAGCCATTCTCTTTTGTACACAAAAGATCTGCAATAAGTCATAATTCCATCCCCAATGCCTTCACCCCCCCCCACCCCCAATCAATCCATGAGGCTTGCATCCAAGTTTACTTTACACAGAAAGTTCCCACAAGTGCAGAAAAATGGTATGAAAAGCAGCAACACAATCAACACACATTTTATTTTCTGTAACATTCTCTCTTTCTAATTTGATTTGTTGCATGTTTCCAATAAGCATCTGCTGCAAAGCTTTAGTGGACTAGTATGGAGTAGCACCCACTAGTAGCACCTTGAGCCCTTCCAGTAATAATAGAGGGGGAGGGGGAGAAGCCACAGGGTCTTAGTTATGGACTAGTGAAACACACAAAGGCAAGTTCCACCCTATTGAGATGTGGTGGGTGACGGAAGGATGCCTCATCCACACCAAAATACACAAGAAGATCCTAATTTGGCTGGCAACAGGGCTGACTGGTCTGAAAAACTGAGGCAGGTTGCTGAAAATCTAACCAAGTGGCAAACCTTGGCAAAGAAAAACTAAGTTTAGATGGATTTATACAGTGTATTTTTAATCAGTATGATGAAGCATTCTGAGTAAGGACTTATCTTCTAGAAGTGTTTTTTCTTCTTCTATTCCTAAATGGGACCTAAATGGGCTTTCTCTTGTGCTTCCTTTTCTTTGAGACAATTTTCTCTTACTTAGGCTATCCACTATGCAACTTAAAAGCCATTTTCCTCTAGCTTCCCTTTCATAGGGTGATTTATTCCAAAATGTGATGTCCCATCTGAGCTTTGAATCGGGACTGTGGATTAGTGTGGAATAATTAATGTTGTCTACTAAATCTCCAGAGATTTTTGAGCTGAAACTTGTGGGTTTACATTTTCTCTCAAATTACATTCCCATTTTTTTGGGGTCACCCTTCATATGTGAACTCCAATGGACTGGGAATTTTAGGTGGTGATGTTGACAGAAATGGCCAATTTGTACACATGAAAAGTAGCCAGTTTCAGATTGTAGGGACATTTTTTGGGTATTCTAAGTTTTAGGGAAGGCTCAATGTTTGATTAGAATATTGTATCCTTCTTGGGTAATTAAGGAGCATCTTAACAAGCAAACATAAAGAAAACATTTGTTTGTCCGTCCCCCCCTCTCCTCATATAAGTAAATAAACCTGAGAATGAATGAACAAAAGTCAAATGGCTGGTGCTTCTAGAGTGTTGACATGAGTCTAGTAAGGATGTCTGTCCAACAGATTAAGGATCCAGGAATGCTGGTCATCCTAAACCCTGGAATTAAAGTAACCGGGTGGTGCTGGTGGTATTTGAACAATTGAACAAAGAGGCTGAGAAGGAGAGGTACGTGTACACAGCACAAGTGCTTGTACTTCAAGACAAGTGCCCTCTAGGAGTGGGGAAGTGTTTACCTGTTTACTTTTACAGGTAGCTCAAACACTGGGCAGTTGCCTCTTCACAGATTTTGCAGCTGTCTTCCCCACATCTCAAGCTTTAAGGAAGGGTACAGTTTCCAAAATGTGGGCTTAACCCTCATCCAGGACTCTGTTTAAAATAATGCAGGGGGATAAGAGCAGAGAAGGAGACAGCTGCTACACTCATGTAAATTGCTGGGACACTTCTACCATGAAAAGCTATGGTAACGTCAGGGATTGCTGGCAGTAACACTACTGTCCCCAACACCAGACTATCTTAGCAGTCCTTGACTTATGGTTAATTCGAAAACAAGATTAGAAAACCAGCAGTGCTGATTATACTGAGCATTTAGAACTACAGAAATTGTAAAGGTGAGAAGAATATACAACATTTTTAAAAGAAATGATTTTATGGGTTAGTTCTGAAAAATATGGTCGTTTTTTTCACACACCCATGAATGATTTACAGTGACAGCAATGTGGTGCTATTTAAGTGTATGTTTGTGCAATTACTACAGTAGAATTTCAGGCAATGTTACTTTACAGTCTGATAAGCATACACACACACACACACTGCAAGGTGTGAAAGAAAGATGCAGCAGCTAGTCTGAGGTCCCATTAGGTGCTGGTGCTAGACAGCCAATTTCATTGTCTTTCTCCACTTCTCCTTTCTTTATCTGCTACTGGACAGATGCACACCAGGTCATTAAAAAAATACAAGGTCTTTCTTTTCCCTTTCAAACAGTACATTGTTGATGATCATTTTCTTGTATTTGGGAACTGAGGAAAAAAGAGTTTATCAGGAGTTTCTCCTTTTGAAAGAAGGCGGGAGAGAAGATACTGTATAGTTGAGTATATAGGGTTGATCTTTCACCCACCACAACATCCCATCTTGGATAATAGCCTTCAAGTGGATTAGTTTATTGTTTGATTAGAGCAAAGGTGCAAGTAAATTGTTTTCATTCATCCATCTACAAAAACACATTGCACCTTTAGCGCTCCTAGTGAGGATTAGTTGAAAGAAGATACAAAAGCCTTACTGTGTGGACGGCCTGTTTTATCTCAGGTTTCATAATCTTAGGATAGTACACTTGAAATCGGTAAGAACAGATAACACTCACATATAAAAATCTGCTTTGAATAATTATAAGAAAGGTATTCACTTCAGCAAAAACCACACCTAGAACATTGAGGGCAAATCCAGTCTGTCTTTGTTCTAACGTTGGGTGGTAACAATGCTTAATCACCAAAGGATGCTATTCTAGCTTTGAATAAAGGGTTATTTGAAAAAACTAGATTTACAGTACAACTCTGTATGTATCTGCAACATGTAAGGCCCAATGACTTCGGTGGGACTTGCAGCCACAGAACTAATTGTGTTCAGAATTTTACTATTAAAATCGATAGGAGCTATTTGCGACTACCATTGCTTAACTAAACCTACATAGCCTTCACATTCACAACATTTTAACAGTGATCTTGATCTCTTGATACAAACCCAATCCTTCTACTTTTAGCTGACAGAAATCTTAAGTAATAGCAATAAAGTGGGACACCCCTTCCCCTCCTCACAAAATGTAGTGCTGGGA
Source organism: Oxyrhabdium leporinum (assembly GCA_032468155.1). Taxonomy (NCBI): domain Eukaryota; kingdom Metazoa; phylum Chordata; class Lepidosauria; order Squamata; family Cyclocoridae; genus Oxyrhabdium; species Oxyrhabdium leporinum. The sequence continues at coordinate 364,622 of JANHFL010010205.1, read as the reverse complement.
AAAAAAATATTGGAGAAACTTCTCTGCCTGAAAACAGATGTCCATGAAGCTACCTCTATACTTATTTAACTCTCTGTAGCTGTGGTGCAGTAGTGGGGAACTGCAGGAACAGAGAGAAATACTTCCACGATGACAAAAGGCAGAGAAAGCTCGAGAAATGAACCACTGTCAGGTTGCGATCCAGCTCCGACTTCCAGCTTTCTCAAGAAGCAATCGGTTCCTTGTCGTTTGCAGCGTAGAAAAATTAAACTCTGTTCAACACGTCAATTTCTAAATGAGTTTTTTATTATAATGATTATGATTCCCCCCCTCTAGCACTGGCTTTGATAACAAGCTTTTTCTTAATTCTTTCGGAAAATCTCCCGAGGTTACAAATTGTAATAGACGTTGCGGTTTTCTTTCTGCAGGCTAATCGGTTATTTACGGGCCGTGCCAAAGCCAGAGGGCATGTGTTAAGTCTTTTTTTATAAAACCACATTTATGAGATCTTCTCAAATATACTAATGTAGCAATACGAAGTACAATAAGCTGTTCTTTCAACTAACTTAGAAACAAAAACGAAGAACAGAAATACTTGACATTATCGTATAGATTATTTTCTGCAAAAGTAGGATCTAACCTCTGGTTATCCTTTTGGTTCCAATTTATTATGGCCATTTAATATGTAAGACTAAAAGCTTCCTTCCCTCCAGCCAATTCTTTGGCTTTATTCGTTCGCTTCCCTTCAATGATTAAACGTGTGTCAACGGGATTAAACATTGTCAGCTTGCCTTCAGAACTGTTCTCCTGTCCAAAGAAAGGACCTATTGCCTCTGGGGTGTTTTTTTTTAAATACAGACAATTATACAGACAAGATATTTATCTTTCTTTATGCAGCTCTTGGCTATCCAAATTAACTTCATGCAAACAAGCGCACGGCGGGTACCATTGACTCAGAATTTAAGTAGTTGTAAGATCAAAATCTATTTTAGGCCCTTAAAGCAAATTTCTTGAAATACTTTGAATGTTGTAAAAAATGAAAATAACGATCCCCCCAAAGAAACTGGATCACAACTTTCTGATGCTTAAGGCATTCTTCAAGAGCGGAAGTGAACTAAATAAAAGGCGACCTTCTCTCTAGACTCTCTGTATTATAATTACTCTGTAGTAATATAATGAAAACGTCAGATTGCAAGAGAAATTTGCCCAATTGAGTCGAACAGATTTTGAATTATTTCTGATCCTGTGGCGAACTCTGCCGACTCAGTCAAGAAGTGTCCCCCCACCCCACCCCCTCTCAGTACTAACCGGTTCTCGGCCCTACCAGGGTTAAACTAGGCTTCGGGAAGGTAGCAACCTGTCCCAGAATCAACCTTTTCCTCTCCCTCGAGGAAAAGCCACCTTAAAAAGATTAATAATCTTTCTCTCTGCTAATCGAGCCGAGCCGCTCCTGGAGCGTTTCGGAGTTTAGGAAGAGCCGAGCCGAGCTCCGACGCGAACCGAACTGGAGGGCCGGCGCGGGAGGGCGCGCGCTGAATCAGCGAGGCCGCCCAAGCAGGTAAACGCGGGCGCTGTTTGCCTGCCGGAGGGGGCGGGGTTAGGAGCGAGCTCTCCAGCAGGCGCCGCTGCACTTGAGGCTCCCAAGCAGCGGGCGCACTTTCCCCCTTCTCGGCCAGCTTTTTACCTCGCGGAGAGGCGGCGGGGCGGGGAATGCGGGCTGAGACCAGGGCGCGGAGGCATCTGGCTGGTCGCCTCCTTTCCACCCTCCCGCGGTCCCCTCAGCGACCTCGCTGCTGGGTCGCTCCCTCTCCACCTGGCCAGGTGAGCGCTGCCACCTCCTCCGGCGAAATCTTCGACCGGGACCCTGCTGAGCAAGGGGCGGCGGTCGTGCAAGGGCGACCACTTAGTCAGCCCCAGGCCCGGAAGGCAACTTGCAACTCCCCTCTCGCTCAAACTCCCCGGCGCTTCCTCTTTTTGCGCGCCCAACCCAGTAGCCTTCCGAAGAACTTGGCGCACCTCACTCTGGCTAGTGGCTCCGGGGCTCCCGCCCCGCACCACCCCCATCCCTCGCAGGTTCTTTTTGGTGAGCGCACCCTCGTCTTTTCGCCGTCGAGCATCGAAGTTGTCTTTCTTGCCGGGGAACCCACCCCGATTCGCCCACGAGACTCCACCACCCCGGCCGCATTCCTGCGTTACGGGACGAGACCCCAGACGACCCCTCTTCCGTTTCCCTCTAGGCGAGAAAGAAGCGCCCGCCTCACCTGGAGGCGAAAGCCTTGCCTCGTGGCGCGCGCCTTTGCTTCGGTCTGGCTGTCCTCGTGCGTGGCTGAGCGTCTGAGTCTCTAAGAGAGTTCGGGGCTCGGGTCGGCTCGAGTGCCGGCCTGGGGTTTCGCTGGCGGGTGGAACGAGAGTGTATAATTTGTGGTCGCGAGGAAGGGTAGGCTGCCTCTGCCGCGCTTTATATAGCAAGCCCAGAAGCCTGGACTCCTTCCTCCCACTGCTCTCCCTCACATTGTCTCAAATCAGTCAGCGGGCTCTCGACGAGCGAGCCGGGCTGGCTGAGGAGAGGGGCTGCTGCGCTGCATCTCTCCCCCTCCCCTCCCCTCCCCTCCCCTCTCTTCTCGACGACGCGGTCTTGTTTGTTTTGCTTCCTCCTCTGACGTGGGACAAAATATTGGCCATATGTTCATCGGTAATAAATTGGTAGGAAGCGCAAACACGCCTGTTCCTGCATGGCGCTCTCTATCAGCCGCTACCAACACGGCTACGCTCCTCCTAAGCAGATGGACCTACGACACCCAGCCCGCTGCCGCCCCAGCCCAGCTTCCTCTGTCTGATCTGCAGCTTTCCAACAGCAATGGACCTTTCTTTCTCTCTTTCCCAGCCTGGTTTCCTCCCGTAGCCGCCACCTAAACTTATCCAGCTTTGCTAACCCACCATCCACATCTCCCCCTCCCATTTTTAACATGCGCACCTTCTCATAAATCGCTCCGTAGCTAAGACACTGTAAAACCTCCAGGGGCCAGATGTGGCACGTTATTTGTGTGCGAAAGCTCGTTTACATTAGATATGCTGATCCAAGCTTTGATAGTGGGCTTGCAAGAGATTAAGGTTGATTTTTCATCGGCGGTTCCAGCTGCAGCTTTTTTTCCCCCTCCCTTCTTCGTGACGGCGGGAGGGGGGGTTGCGGGGAGGGAAGGAGAGACAGCCTCGGTTCTTCAGTGCCAGCCTCAGACGGGGTGAGTTGACACTTTCTCCTTGGTCCCTCACTGCTGGGACCAGATGCCAGGAAACGAGGCCCTTGCTCCCAGCACAGAATATGGCTCCTTTTTTTCCGTTTCCTGTATCTAACCAACAAATTCTGAGACAGCCCCTGCTCACAGAACACCGGTGTGGCATTTTATTCCCCCACTTCCTTACATAAGAGACAAAATGCAGCATACAAAGAAGCTCCATTAATCTAAAGCTATCTCTTCTTCACCACATCACATTGCAAAGCCCAAGTTTACCTCTCCCTGCCCAACACAGTCTGGCACTGGGATCTTAGGAGCCACCACTCTGCAACTCTGTAACTAGTCTCATTGCAAGTCCAGCAAGTGTATAAAGGATAGTTAGTCTGTATAATGAGGCTTCCCACCTCCTTTCTTGTCACCATGAGGTTAATGGGGATTGTGACTTTTAAGTGCACCCTCCTTCCCATTAAAAACTCATCAGCAGCCTGACTTCATCTATCACAGCATCACATGGGACCTTGGAAATCTTCTAGTCCAGCCTCCTATCCAAAGCAGGAGACCTTATTGCATCCTGGACAAAGGGCTGACTACACAATCCAAGCAAGGCCCAAATGCCTTGTTGGAAGTACAGGTTATCACCGAGGCTTGGATTTTGTTTTTCAGTTGGGTGGCTTCATATCATGCTTTAAAAGAAAATTATCTTGAAAAATAAATTAGTAGCTCGATCAATATATCTTCATTTCTATCTCCATCACTATGGATATAGCAATCAGGTCTCATTACAGATTATTAATAAAGGATTAGAAATAAAATGGTAAGTATGTGTCTTTCATTTATAGACTGCATTGCATAATTCTGCTGATCCATTGCAACAATAAATATACCAGAAAACCCAAAAAAGAAGAAAGAGAACAAAAATGATTGAAAGGATGGCTCAGTTGCCTTTCAAAGAAAAGGGCCTTCCCCCTGTTCAAAATAGAATGGAGTATTTGGGTCTGGAAGGAGCCATGAAGTGAAGGTAATAAAAAGAAACGTTTCCTCCTTCCTTGATTTTCAAAAAGAACCCTGGGTAACCCTATGAAGTTTTCTGAGCTTCTGTGGGGCAGAATACTGATCTAGGAGGGCCTTGAATTAACTCGGCAGCAAAGCAGTTCTCATCTACTCACGACCTCCCAGTGAGAAGAATTAAGCACCTGCTCCTTTCAGTTGGAGCATTGCTGGATTGAGAGAGAATTTAGTGCTCGCTTTTAGATTTAGCATAAATCCCACAATTTTACTCCAATCCAAGGTTGGTATGCAGTGTCAGGCGAAAATGTAAGTTGCAATCATATACCTATTTACTTCAAAGGAAGTCATGTATGGAATGCATTGGAATCAAACAGTTCAAGGAACAAGTCATCAACGGGCCTCTTTCTTCTGTCTCTTCTAACCCACCGGTTGTTACCTTCAGTAACCAGTAGAGTAATACTATACAAATATAAACAGTAATCAATTCAGAAAGGAAAACTCAGCCCTGCCTCTTCCTGTCTTGAAAGGCAGAAGGGACCTGGTCTCCCATCTTTCATATCACAAAAGGAAGCTATTTCTTGCTCCCAGTCATCGCAAGAAAAAACACAATTTAATCCCCGTTTTTATTGGGTCACTACAGTTAGGGAGCATTTAACAGTGAGAAAAGGTGACTTTGGATATGAGAAAGGAGACATTTCAGCAGATGCAAAGAGAGCTATACAATGAACCTTTTACCCTGAAGTGCTAAACACCAACAATAGCTCTCTAACTGTGTGAGTTACCTCTTGGCTCTTCACAAGGCACTAAGAAACCTTTAATTACTGCTGTAAAATCTCAAGTCTCGCTATGCCTAGCAGTAGCTGTTGATCTTGACAGGGTTACTATACTGTACTTCACACTTCCTCAAGGAAATTAAGTCTTTATCTATGGTTAAAAACAGGTTATACAGCTTTGCTAAAAGCTTTATTTCACAGGTAAGAAGAAAAGCTTTCTTGAGCACTCTTCATGGAAACATCTTTCCTGGGTGAGTAAGGTTAAATTTGAATTCTCTTCTCTGGACAGATGATACCTGATTCCATAGATTGTTCCACAGAACTGTGTTTTTTGCTGCTCATCTGTGTAATAAACTGTGGCTAATGTGTGGTGGGGTAGGGATAAATTAAGAAATATTTATGGCTAGTGCAAGTACTAACATAGTGTAAGATTACCACTTCTGGTAATTGAATGATTTTGAGGGGTGGATCTATGAACTATCACTTCTTTAAAAACAAACTTAATTTCCATTTCTAAGTATGGAAATCAACATCCCCAAGGACATGATTGAGCAGAAGATAACCACAGTAAAGTAATTTCAATGGGAATCTCAAACAATGCTTACCTATTTTCTACTGAATCTGGGATGTAAACTTTTGCAGAGAGGTAGTCATTTTCATCTTTTACAATAAAAACATCAAAATGTATTCCGGCATTTTAGATTAACACATTGCTATCATGTGGCTTGGCTGATACACAATAAATACACTTAAAAGATTACATTTGATTGAAATATGTCTAATATGATTCTTGTATACTTATCCTTATTTCTCTAAGTTAAATCACATTGGCTTCCCATAAAATATGGTTGTCAATATTTTACTTTTACATTATTGAGTTTAATGGTGTGAGTACAAATTGATAGGAATTTGAATAAAATTAGAAAAAGGAATTTTGCTGGAAATTTGAAACTAGTTTGCATTCTGAAATTTATAATCCAAAATGGAAAAGTTGATTTTTAAAAGAAATAATAGAACTTTGAGATATTATTTCAACAGATATTAGATTTATGGATCTTTAGTAACTTTAAACAAATGATGTTCATTAATTCTGTGAATAACAGGAGATTTGTACAAGCACTTTGAAAATCCAAACTTAAATGGCTGTAAACACTAGAGAGCCATCATCATCATCATCATCATCATCTCAGCTACACTGGATTAACTACTACTCTAGCAGTAAGTACTAAATCCATCTGATAATATGTTTTTCATAACAATATTAGTACATACATTACTCAGTGATGCTGTAATTAGAGGCCTACATAAGCAAAATGCCCATTTACTCTCAACCCCAGTGTCCAGTGTCCCCACTGCTATTTTTTCAAATAATTCCATCTCCTTTCTAACCCCCCCCCCTTTCTTTACTCCCCCATGTGCTTGGTCTTTCTGCATAATTAAAGGAGTTTGGGATATGATACAGTAATATTGCAGCTGTATCAGTTACCTCCATCTCTTCAAATGGTCACTAAGGGAGGGAGAGATAGATCCTTTCTCTTTAAAAAAACACAACCCTGTCCGGTAATATATTTGGGGGCCTCTAGGAGCCTGGACATGAACATAGCAGTCTAGCTTTATGAACATATAATTGAAACTGATAATAGCCTATCCAAACTTCAGATAGTCTTCAACTTGCAATCATTTTCAGTGTCTGTCTGAAATTACAATGGTCCTAAAAAAAGCGATTTACAACCAGTCCTCACACTTATAATAGTCATAGCATCTTGACCATCACATGATCCAAATTTGGGCACCTGGCACATATTGATGATTTATTTTTAAAGTTCTACATTGAGTCTAGAGTTTCAGCAAGTGGAGCCTGGCACAGGACATAAAGAATGTGCATTTGTGTCCCAATACATTTAAACATGACACAATAATTCTGTGACTAGAACAGTTACCCCAGTCTGATTCCTCAGATGTTTCCTTTATCTTGTTCTCTACCCAGAAATGAGACAGACAAGTCACCGCTAGCTATTCTAATATTGGTCTTTTCCTCTTCTTCCGTATTGGCTTATCAGGACTATCCCATAGAGGTAGAAGGAATCTCTAAAGCAGGGAAGAGGGGTTGGGACTGATATAATTTTTTGCTGTTCCAAGGATGGTTGAATAGAAGGGCCCATGCATGGAGAATCAAAGATGTCTGAACACAGGAATTTGTTCTCAGTGCTTATTCACAAAAACCCATTCTTGATCATCCCAAGCTTTTTTATTTTCTGTAGTACAATTTAGGAGAAGCATGGAAATACAATTATATTGCAGCTATTTTTGGCATTTGGGAGTTGGAAATTCTTACTGATGTACTGCAAATGAACTATCGGTAGAACCAGAACTTTTAATCCAAATCATGTAATAAAACAGAGCACTATTATGATGAATTGTCATTAGCATCTTTTTTCTTGCTAGATCACAAACAGCTTATTTATTGCTCCTTGACAGTAGCATTGAGGGATAACTTATATTGGCCATTAAGGCAGAATTTCATACATTTCAATATCACATTAAACACAACAACTTTGGATGGTGATGATTAGTATGTGTCCTCAAGGGTAGGATAATTTAATGTTGCTGGATTAAATACTGTGCATTCGCATGAGAGTCAGCAAGTATACTCTAATTACAAGTATTGCTCGATAAGTTTGTATATATATAATGAAGATTGCCATTCAGAAATATCTAATGTGTGAACCACTTAGCTAAACATACCCTATCAATTACATACAGCAGGTCAGGATTTTTATTTTCCTTCCTCTGATTATAGAAATTAGGTTCAAATATTTGAAATGCCATTACGGGCAAATAAGCTGTGTTTGGCTTTGGAGAATATAAATTGCACATGTGTGGATTAATCAAATCCACTTTGGCTCCCATTGAGCTGTATGTGACAATATCTGTGCAACAAAGGCAAGGTATCACCCGATATTTGTAAGTATCATTAGAGAGTTCTGGTTAAAACCATTGTTCCTATATATTGGAGTGACAATATCCTTATGAAACAGCTTTATGTAATACTTGAAATGAGCAATCCTTTCACCTTCACATGCACATTGGTGAAGACTATCTTTATATTTAGGTAGCCAACCCTAACCATACACCTCATGTAGCAGATACACATCTGTGATTAACAGATGGCCATTGCTTATGGTGTGTTTTAAAAACACACATAGCAATCTGTTGGTAGCAAACAGAAATTAATTTCTATTTACCACTTTACAGTTTATTTTGATTCTGATTCGATAGCTTTTGCTTAGGTTTTATTTCAGTTGATTTTCAATTTTGTTATAAAATGCACCTCCAGCTATATTTTTTTAAGTCACAGGTTTTCTGTTTACTTAGAGTTGCAATTGTGTGCTTGAGTTGAGTAGGCACATATAAGACCGGTCAAGCATAATGCCGTTAAAGTGTAAAATGATTAAATAGTACAAGAATAAGAACCTTTGTCATCATAATAACTGAGATTAGAAAACTTTTCAGAAATAGTGACAACAAAAGGGGAAGAAGAAAAAAGAAGAAGAAAGAAGGAGAAGAGGGAGAGGAGGAGGAGAAAGAGGAAGAGGAAGAAGACTTCATGACAAGCCATGAAAGAAATTCCAGTTATTAGGAAATTGAAGTGAGGGATCGGGGAGGGATTACCAGATGTCACTGCTTCATCCACAACTGAAGATGTTCTGACAAGCAAAATCTGGTGTGCTTCAACTATTCGATGGATTTTTCTTTTACTTCCATATTTAGGGCACCATGGAACTATCCTGAAGTGCATTTTTTAGATCTCATTAGAACTAAAAATTTTGGCATGCCAAGCCAACTTTCTCTTCTTTTGGAGAAAGGAACATAAACTATCTATTTACCTCTAATAGCAAAGTTGCTTGAGTTGGCTTGGCACACCAAAATCTTCAGTAACAAACACTTACAACTAAATAGAGCCCTTAGATATAGTAATGATAATATAAAATATTCTTATGACAGTCACACCTGCATGCATGCGTGCAGACACACTTCCTGTGTGTACTGTGCCATGGATGTGGGGCACTGGTTTGCTAAGTTAAGAAACCAAATGCAAACAGCATATGGTTCCTGGAGGGGAAGCATGTGCTTAAGTTAAATATGTCAGAGAAAGAACCAATAATAGAGGCAAATAAGAGCTTTGTGTGACCCAGACACTTTTGCTTTTTATATTAGCCCAGTCATATGTGCAGCTAGATCATGTTAATACTGTTTGTTCTGTTGTTAAATTATACAAAAGAGGCTTACAAAATGATTTTGTCATGAAGTTTCCATGTAAATGACAATTGATTAGAAGAAATACATATGCCCCACACAGGTAGCTTGGATATTGTGATTAAAATCAGAAATAAAGAGATGGGGAGAATGGGCGGGGCTTCATAGCAGCGGCACGGGATCTCCATCGGCTCTTCCGATGGGGGGTCCTGAACTCGAGCGTGGAGGGGGGTCTTCGGACCGGAACCGTCTCGGAGGGACAGTGAGAAAAGTGGCTTTATCCGTATTCTTGCAGGGGCCTCGCGAGCCCCCAGAGGATACGGTTTCGCCACAAAAACT
>JANHFL010010205.1:335503-352533 GCA_032468155.1 Oxyrhabdium leporinum | reverse complement strand
TGGATGCAGGTAAGTGCAGGGCATGCGTGGAGGCTTGGGGAGGGCAAAAAACGGGCCTCCAGAGCCCAGGGAAGGTGAAAAATGAGCCTCCTGGAAGATCGGGAAGGCCAGAAATAGGCCTGTTTTCAGCCTCCAGAGAGCCTCCGGAGCTCAGGGAAGCCGTTTTCGCCCTCCTGGAGGCTCGAGGAAAACTTCCAGAGGCAGGGGAGAGTGAAAACACCCCCCCTACCATGGTGCAGGAGACTGACCAGGCCACGCCCACCATGGCCATGCCCACCCAGCAACTGGGCAGTGAACCCATTACTAAAACCTTTGAATCCCACCCCTGGAGTAGAGGTGCTATCTCTAAGCACTTTAGGTTGCCATAAAAGCTCCTTTGTATTGATTAACTTTTCATTAATTTTAAAGCAATATTATGTTGACTGGGAACTGAAAAGCAGCCTGCTTTATTATAAATGTGGTTTGTCTTAAAAATTATGCTGAATTGTTGCCCAATTACATAAAAAAGGAATTTATAAATATTTTAAAACAGGATAATTTGCTGAAAATTTAATGATTTGGGCACATGTTAGGTACTGGGGTTCTCCATTCTGATTCTGGATGTCCAGACAGACTCTATGGTAGCAATAACAGTAAGCAGATTCAGGGCACAAAATGCCAGTGCTGACAAATGCAATGGCAGGGAGGTCTTTTTCTTCTTTTGGGAGGGCAGGTCAGATAAATCATGATGACTTCTTCAAGTGACACATATTTGGGGCCAGTGAAAATGGTACACTAGAATACACAATAGATGTGATGGCAGGGACACATCCTTTCTGAAGATCTTATGAAATGAATAGAAAATGCAACATATTTATTTATCAGGCATTAGAATTCCCTGTCATTTCTCTAGAAATGTTTTTCAACTAAAGCAACAAGTGATTAAGGGGCTGGATCCATCCCAGGGAGATTCAAATTCAAGTCTCAATTATCACCCTGCTGACTGGATGATGGAGATCTATCATACTTAGCCTGGCACGCCTCATGGGGCTGTTGTGGGGAAAATGATAGCATGGAAAACCATGTTTCTCACTTTCTGCTCCTGGATGAAAGATAAGATTTAAACCTAGTGAATGATATTTTTTTGCTTCTTTACAATTGAATTTCTCCATATTTTTAATCATCTGGGTGGGTGGAAATGTTCCACTCTTGAAAATATTTGTATTTGATTAAACACAAACTCTCAGATATTCAGTCCAGTTTGAGGTATTTATCCCAAAGGAATTCTGAAATAAACAAAACCACTGCAATGTTGTATGAAAATGTGAAAGAATGGTTGGATTATGTTGGCCAATTTAACAATGGCCTGATTTACAGCAATTAGCAGATGACCTTTTTTATCGCCTAGAAATAAACATTATTGCCTGCTAAGTGTTGCAGGTCAAGCCATCATTAAAGACACAGCTGCAGCTTTTTCCTTTTATTAAATCCAAGGCCAAACAAAAATGAACCCATGAGTGCATACACTGTATAAGGTAAAGAAAAAAATGCTTTCTGACTAGTCTATTTATTCAACATACTGATTCAGTTAATATCTATCCTGCACATTCCACGTACAGTATAAATACTTACAGAGAAGATCACAATTAATCATAAGCAAATTGATGTACAGCAACATTAAAAATTGCAGGCACCTATGCAATCTAGAAGGATGCCTGAGATATTCTTGGAAGCAAAGATGGTGTTGGAGCCAGATGCTTTGCTTCACAGCATGTTTACTTCTCATTTAATTTTTAATTAAAAGACTCTTAGAAAGTTGGGTGGATAAGCTAGTCTGGAAGGTATTTATTTATAAACTTAGACTTGTTGGATACCATACTGCCTCCTTCAATTGTAAGCTTTGAGAACTACAGCTATAAGTCTGAGGAGCAGTATTAGTTTTAATAGAATACTCCACACAAATAATTCCCAGAAATACCTCTCTCTCCACCCCCTGTGTTGGGAGGTTGTCATAACATTCATAAATCATGTAAATCATAGCAAAATTGTAACAGCCACTTTTTGGATTAATAGCAATAGTTTGGGTTGTCCTCTGCTATAATTAAGCATAAAATGGGCAAGATAGAAAGGAAACTTTAGGATCATAGAACTGGATGCGTGTATAATACAAAATGAACTATGCAGCATCTTCTCAAATGTCTCCACTAAAGAAGAGTACACAATCTCCCACCCGTTATCTGTTGCCCTTCACAACAACTATCCCCAATGTGCAATTTTCATCTGCTGTTTTTATCTTATTCCCTGAGATGAGGGAGATGGAACTGGAGAGAAAAAAATAATGCCAAGCTGTTGTGTAAATAATTCTATCACTTGATGAGCTGCAAACAAAGTTTTGAATAAAACCTGGAGATTTGGTGTAGCTTAGAATGTTGAATGAATAAATCAAGAAACTATAAACAGGTCCTGCCACCATGTATGTTGTGACTGCAAATGTGAGTCAGCAATAGCAATAGCAATAGCACTTAGACTTATATATAACTTCACAGTGCTTTACAGCCCTCTGTAAGTGGTTTACAGTGTCAGCATATTGCCCCCAACAATCTGGATTCTCATTTTACTGACCTCAGAAGGATGGAAGGATGGAAGGCTGAGTCAACCTTGAGCATGGTGATTGCAGGCAGCTGGCAGTAAGCAGAATTAGCCTGCAGTAATGCATTCTAACCACTGTGCCACCATGGCTCTTAAGGAGTTAATTATTTAATAGGCAGCTTCAGAATCATTAACTCTTTTGCACATTTTATCTTATTGACCACTAGGGAAGTCCTCAAAGGGAGAAAAATTCAGGAAGCTTAGAAAAGTCTGAAAAATGAAATTATAAAAGCCCAGTCTAACACAGTATCACTGAAAAAGTAAAATAAGCAATCCCAGAAGAAATCAGCATGGCTCCATAAAGAACTCTATGACAAACTGAAAGACAAAAAGGACAAGTATAGAAACTGGAAAGAGGGGCACATAACTAAGGCAGAATTCTAGCATATAGCCCAAATCTGCAAATATAAAGTCCAGAAAGCTAAGGCACAGAATGAACTAAGCTTGCCATAAATGTAAAAAATAATAAAAAGAGCTTCTTTCAATGAGTAAAAAACAAGTAAAAAGTCAAGGAAATAATTGGTCCACTAAGGGAAGAAGATGACAAAAAGGTGATGAGCAACAGAGAGAAAACTGAACTGTTGAATTTATTCTTTGCATCTTTCTTTATGCAAAAGGGAAAAAAAACCAGTCCAACCTATCAAAAACAGAACTGTAAAAGACAGAGTAGCAATACAAGTCAAAATAGGCAAGAAAATGGTAAGGTATTCACTCTAGATGAGTTCAAATTACCAGGATCAGATGAACTACATTCCAGAGTTCTGAAGGCACTGCAGACATGATCTCAGAATCATCGAATCATGTCTTTCAAAGATCCTGGAGCATCAGGGAACCACCAGAGCACTGGAAAAGAGCTGGTGTGGTTCTCCTATTCAAAAAAGGGGGGAAAGTGGATCCAGGAAACTATAGAGAAATGATCCTGACATCAGTACCCAGGAAGATACAGGAAAAATGATCAAGCCATGAATCTGTGAACACCTAGAGGCAAGCAAAGTTATAACTAGAAGCCAACATGTGTTTGCCAAAAACAGATCATGCCAAACAATCTTATTGCATCATTTGACAAAGTGACTAAATTAGTGGATCAGCAAAATGATGTGGACATAATATATTTGGACTTCATAAGGCATTTGACAAAGTAGACTGCAGCCTACAACTTGGTAAGACAGAAAAATACGGGTTAGATAGCATCAGCATCAGATGGATTCATAACTGGTTGACCAACCTCATTCAACATGTAGTCCTTAACAGAACTAAATCTACATTGAGGGCAGTATGCAGTGTGCTACCTCAAGGCTCTGTCTTAGGCCCAGTACTCTTCAACTTCCTCATAAATGATTTAGAGGAGGGGATAGAAAAGGAACTCATTAAATTTGCAGATGATACACAAAAAAATAAAGTTTTACACTTAGACAAGGAAAACTAAATGCACAGGTACAGAATAGGTGGTACCTGGCTCAATAGCAATACCTGTGAGAGGGATCTTGGAGTCCTAGTGGACAATTGCTTAAATATAAGCCAGCAGTGTGCTGCAGCTGCCAAAAAAGACAATGCACTGCAGTTCTAGGCTGCATTAATAGAGGGCTAGAATCAAGATCACGTGAAGTGTTAATATTACTTTATAATGCCTTCGTTAAAACCATAGTTGGAATACTGCATCTAGTTTGGGTCACCGTGATACAAAAAAGTTAAGACTCTGAAAAGAATGTAGAGAAGAGCAACAAATATATTAATGGCCTGAAAGCTAAAACATATGAAAAAACGGTTGCAGGAACTGGTTTAACGAAGAGAAGGACTAGAGTTGACATGATAGCAGTCTTCCATTTTCTAAGGGGCTGCCACAGAGAAAAGGGGATCAGCCTATTCTTCAGAGCAACTGAATGCAGGACAAGAAGTAACAGATGGCAACTTATCAAAAGAGAACCAATTTAGATGTAAAGAGATATTTCCTGTACTCAAATGAATGCCAGTTAATGAAGCAGAGGACGCTAATAGAGTTACTTGAAAAAATTGCCTGCAATAATCCTGCAACCCTCCTCCCCAAAACAAACAGGAATATTAAAAATATATTCTTTTTTGTTTCCACATATACCTACCACCTTTATATGAACTTTTGTTTAGTTTTAAACCCCTACATTTACTTTTTCTGAAATTCTAAAGCCTTCGTTCTCTCAGCAGGGTTTCTAGTCTGTACTGATCATTCTATTGACTTGAGCTTAACTGTGTAGCAAAATGGTAACCAATGCAACTTTTCCCAAGGAGAAATTGGTGCTTCTCATTATAGACATTGTAAGGAGGAGAGTTTTGTTAGTCTGTACTGGTAAAACAAAAATCAGTCTGGTAGCATCTTTTCTGACTATCAAATTAACTTTCAACCCACAATATCAATACAAAATGATGCTAGAGTCAATGGTATCAAGCAGTATCTGATAGCTTACAGAAGTAATAGAAACAACAGGTCATATTTGTTTTTCTCTTTGTAAATTAATCAAAAGGATGCTTATTCAGTCCCATAATCAAACACTCAAGGCTGTTTCAGTCTCATAACAAAACCTAAATTTAGTTTGGAAGGGATCCAGGAAAATCCATATCTTCCAAGAACAGTTAAGCGGAGGCTCACTATCTTCTTGAGCACCTTTATTTTATTTGTTTCTTTATTAAATTCTATGCCCCCATATGACTGATACGGTGACTCTGGGTTTGCATGATCTTCCCTAGAATCATAGAGTGAGATCCCAGCATTTCCCCTCCTGAGAAATTTGACATGGCTTCTTTCTGGCTGCTGACTTATCTGTCCTGCAAGAGTCTCAAAAAGAAAGAGAGAGAAATACCACAGGACAGAGCTAAAGGTACTCCTGTCTCAGAGAACCATCAAGAACCAGCTTCATAAGAAGCAGTAGTCCATTCCCATACATTTTCCTTTAATGACAAAGGAGGTTTAATCTTTGGCTACAGGGCTGGACCAATAGGGCAGACCTAGTTTGCAGACCAGAAGTTCCTTAATTTAATTTAACTGGAATGTATTTCAGAGTAACATTTGTAGTGTCCATTGTTACTCAGTTTGCCAGCTATCTTTTTCTGGCTTTCCAAAACCTGTCTAGTCAAATTTGTCTAAAACTCAGAATTAAAAACTGAATGATGTCTTCAGTACCAGCTTTGAGGTTTCTTGTTAATATAGCATCCAAATTAGACCAGCAATTCAGAGCAGAGAAGGTCTGAGACTGTTAGAGGAACCTGTGGATCAGCACCATGGTTTTCATGTTCTTTAACATAAAGAGGGAAGAGAGTTAGTTTTCATTCAAATGGAAAAAGAAAAGGAAAGGCTTCCGCAAAAGCAGTTTAAGAAGGATTGAGCATAACTGGGCTCTGAAGTAATAGAAAATGGAAATTAAACAATTGATCTTCTAATAGATTATTACAATAAAAATGGCATTTTATCATCCATGCTAATTTGAAATGGGAGGAAACCATTATAGGAGGATATATGTTATCAGTGTTACCTCACATTGAACTCAACTCTTGGTTGAAACTTTTAGGAATCCTGACAAGTAACAGGTAAAGTCTCTTTTAGCTGGAAGTCAACACCTGATGATTTTATGAATACCATGTAGCTCCTTGACAGTAACAAGACATTAATGCTTTGCCATTGCCTTCCTCCAGCTTGATTTTCCAGCGTCTCAGTCTATCCTGTAGGCACAGCATTCCCTGCAGATCACTTGTCCAAGTTCCACTCAGTCCAAGGGAAGATATTATCTGCCCAAAAGGTAGTGGGCAGACATTGTACTTTCCAGAATGGGAAATCACATTAAGTATTTTTTATCCAAGAATTCCAGGTGCACCCTGCAGTCTTCCTGGGTATTTCATTATTTATGTGCATCTCAATTTGCAGCTCATTTTAAGACTTAACAATCTCAGGCATATCACAAATATGACACAGGACATTTTCTCTACCCACACCTTGCTTTGTTTATCCTGCAGTTTGATGAAGAGGTACCAGCAGCTCAAAACAAGTTTCCAATTCCATGATGTTTCAGCAGGCACAAATGAAGGTATTACCTTACTGTGGCTTTGGGAAACATATATCTATGTTTTAGCACATCTAGCTGACAGCAATATTACATTCTGAACAAGCACTAACATAAGACTTTCATTCTTATTCTTGAGCTGCTATGTTTATTTAACTGAATCAGTCTGCTGCTGCTGCTTAGAGTGATGGCACTCAACCTTTAGCAGTCCAAGAGCCACTTCATTGCTAAGCAGATGCAGAGAGGTATAGAGCAGTGTGCAAACTCCCCGAAGTATTCGGCACGCTGAATGCCCAGGCGCACGGAACAACTTTACAGCATATTAATAATTCATGGCCTTGTCAAAACATCTTAAGAAAGGGGAAATTGGAGAGGAAGTAGGTGGAGCTCAAAGAGGAAAAATACCAGAAAGAATTTTAATTGCTGGATGAAGAAGATCTGGATTCAGATTCTATGCAACCTTGGGCATGTGTAACTTCATCTTGTGCCAAACACTTTCTTCTAGCCCAATCTACAATACCAATAATCTTTTTCCCTCTTACCTTAAATAAGACCATGGTTTAAAAGAAGTGAAAGCACTATACCTAAGTGTTAGCTAAATGCTTGATTGCGCTAAAAATGGTAATATTAGTGCCATAGTTCCTCAAGTGAAGAAATTTGATATACAATCTGACATGAAGCAAAAATATTTGTACATATTATTTACATTGTTCTAAAAAATCTGCAGTGGGGCACATGCTGTTCAATATATTCAATTACATCTGAGAGAAAGCAATAAAAGTAGCAATAGCAATAGTGCTTAAACCTATATATACCACTTTACAGTGTTTTACAGCCCTCTCCAAGCAGTTTACAGAGTTAGCCTATTGGCCCCAACAATTTGAGTCCCCATTTTGCCGACCTCAGAAGGACGGAAGGCTGAGTCAACCCTGAGCCTGTGAGAATCGAACTGCCAAACTGTGATCAGCCGGCAGTCAGAAGAAGTAGCCTGCAGTACTGCATTCTAATCACTGCACCACCAAGCTCTATAATGAGTGGGTTAAATCTGCTGGTGATATATAGTAATCCAATATAATATAGTAGTATAAAATGTAAAAAGCTACATGTTAAATCTAAAACATGGGAGCATGGGCAACAGAAAGGCCATTGAAAGGAATAGAAATTTGACTCGGTACATAACACAGTGGACTCAGTTGTGTTTTTCCAATCAGAAAGAAGATTTACTTTATATATATAATGCATAAAGGACATTATTGTATCTACAAAGTTTTTTTAAATCTTCACTGAAAGTGAAAGAATGAAGAACACTACCCTACAAAACACAACAAAGAAGGGAAGCTGTTCTTCTCCAGCAATTCCTCACCTGCTTTCCCTTGTTGGTAAGGGACTTGGTACTTAATTCAGCAATTTGAACTGATTGCCTGGAAACTGCGTCTCACGGCTTCTCTGGGTGACCCTTTCTGGCTAGGGTGGTTGATGTGGCTGGGAGCTCCACCTCAGGTGCAAAGTCTCTGGTGAAATCTGTGTGGCAGACTCGCTTGTTATCAATAGCACAGGCAGAATAAAAGCTAGCAGGGCTGTTACTACTACTGATTCAGATCCTTTCTTAGTGTGATCTGTTATGAAAAGACATTTGTATTAACTGGAGCAATGTTCTTTTTCAGGGGTGTCAAACTCATGTCATCATGGCAGCATCACGTGACATATCGGGACTTTTTCCCCCCTTCGCTAAACCAGGTGTGGGCATGGCCAGCATGTGACGCATCCAACCAGGGTGGGCTGCTGGGGGTTCGCGGGTGTTCGGGTGTACCCTTAGTGAAGATTCTGCAGGGATCGAAGAACCCCCAAATCCCGCTCCTGGCAGGCTCCGCCCACTCCACCCCTCTTCTGTGATGCAGAAGATCCTCCAGTTAAAATCTTCATTAGCTCCTTGTCTAGGATGTTCAGGCCAGATGGGCAAACTGCAGACATAGCAGTCTTCCAATATTTGAGGGAGAAGAGGGAAATTGACTATTTTCCAAAGTACCTGAGGGCAGGACAAGAAGTAACCAATGGAAGTTTATCAAAGAGAGATCCAACCTAGAATTAAGGAGAAATTGCCTGATGGTGAGAACAATTACTCAATGGGATAGCTTGCCTCCTGCGGTTGTAGGTGCTTCATCACTGGAGGTATTTAAGAAGAGACTGGACAGCCATTTGTCTGGAATGGTATAGGATCTCCTGTTTGAGCAGGGGGTTGGACTAGAAGACCTCTAGGGTCCTTTTCACCTCTGTTAATCGGTATTCTGTAGTCCTCCCTTGGGGAAGTAAGGGATGTGGGACTAGAAACAGGCCTTCTTGGTCATAACTCTTCACTTTGGAGTAATCTCTCCACTCCCTCCTTACTGCAGTATCAGAAGCCTATTAAAACAGCAAACTCTCTCTCACCCCCACCCCCACCCCAAAGACTTTGGTATTACTTCTTTGGAAGCAGCAACTGAACAAGACCTTAGTATTTATAGAAACTACAGATTGTCTTCCCAACAAAAGCTGTTCCTGCTGAAATATATTGTTTTTTCAGCAAATAAATCCAAACTACATGTTATATTAAATGCAAATGTTTGTACTTTCATACTACCAATTCAAGTGTTTCTGTGTCTTTGTGCTTGTGAATAAAAAGCTGATGTTGGAGACAAGGTCGCTGGCTGGTTGCCAAGATCCATGGAAGAAAAGTGCAGTCAAGGCTTCATTCTAGGTTCTGAGGAAGAAGTTGTAGGTGAGAGGAAGGGCAATTTAGCTCAGAGGTGGAGCACATAATCTGACTGAAGGGCAGGATTGTGCCCCCCTACGTATTTATTGGGCCAGATGATGTCAGATTGGTGGGGGTGGGGGAGTGTCTTATGGCAAAGGAATCTTTTGCTCCACCTTTACTGAGTTAACCCCACCACCAGCTCAACTTTTTTTTCTATCTCTCCCCTCAGTTTCCTGTTTTGAAGGAAGACCATCCTCTTCTTGATAGTCAGAGAGTGGGGTGTGGTCATGGCTTCTCCTGAGCAAGGAGACAGGGCCCTGAGGCTATCAGCTTCTATAATACAGATGACAGACTCTCTCTGCCCACTCCAACCTCTATCCTCCCCGCAGGTTAGCTGAAATTTCAGAACAGAACATTTGAATGTAAGAGTCAATGAAAGATACCGGGCAGATCCATTGTGTAAACTGGAAAAATAGCGGCAAATTTTTGTGCAGGTTGTGAAAAGTGGCACCTGCTACATTTTTTGTCTTCTGTACAATTGCATTGACAAGGACCATGTTCTTCTTTCCAAGCAGGCATCTTATATTGACTGCTCAGTGAACAATGTGGTGTTGAGATGACTTAGTTCCATATAGAAGCAGTAATTTTATTTTGTTAATCCCCCCCCCTTTTTTTTTACTATAACCACTTTTGTATTAGTGATCACTTCATCCACATACCTTGCTAGGAATCTACATGTTATATTTTACAAAGAAAATAATGAGTGAGTTGGTGGAAAACTAGGACAATCTCTGGTGACACCTTGTGGCAGATGAAGAGAGTCTCAAGGTAAGATTATTTTTTATATTTAAAACTATTTTCTCATAAAGAAACCAAATTACTTTTAGCGGTATTTCTGGCTTCTGTACTATTTAGATATGTTAATGCAGAAAAATAGCCCAACACACAATATTCCTCAGTGTAAGAAGGTAAAGAAAAACAGATCTGTGATTTAGGAAACAGGATATAAAAATAGATCTCTTTCAATATCTACTTCAGTTCTGACAAATAGAATGTAGAGGCAAGTGACAAAGAAATGAATTGCATTTATCCAGGTTTAAATTTTCCTAATAACCACAGAAGATCAAAATTCCATAAAGATGCTTTTGGTTTTAAAATATAAATTCTACAATGGAAGACAATAATGTGCTTGTCTTAGGTAGCAAATGTTAATGATATCGGTATAAAGCAGGCTTGAAACTACTATTTATGTTGAAATCTACTGTCATCAACAGAAACATCAGCATATATTTTTCTTTGCATTAATTGTGGACTAGGAGAAGATCAATAACATACTAGGATGTGCACTTCTCAGGAAATTTATCTTTATTTGCCATCTATGAAAAGCATTGGCTGTACTTGTCAGTGTAGAAATGCAGTATGGTACAGAGATGAAAGGATTAAAGATCTGTAAAAGATGCCATAGTCCACAACAATCTCCTGTAACCTGGCAACCTCTAGCTGTGATGAGCAGTATCCATAATTCCCTGCCAACAAAGGCATTGCTCATTCTGGCTTAGGTCAATGGCTACCCCATAGTATGTTTATCAAGAAGCGTTGATGAGAATTGTGAGTTTTCCTGTTGGTTTTGGAATTACAGTATTTGAATGGCCAATCACAGCCAAGCACATCTTCTGTTGGATTGTTTGTGGCCAAAGTCTATCAAGGAAGGGAAGGTTTTCTACTCTAGAACTACATGTCCCAGCCAGTGTGGCCAGTATTGAGATGGTGGCAGCTGCAATTCGGCAGTATCCACAAGGCAAATCTTCTTCGGCTCATCCATTTATCACACAAGACATGATAAAATAAAACATATTCCATAACATCTTATACACTAGGCCTCCTGAGATACCTAGGGAAAATTAGGAGTGTATTTTTAAATTAGTTTTTAAGACATAAAAGTAAATCAAGGAAGTTTTTAAAGCTTTGGTAGGTCATGGAGTTTATCAGCAGCCATCTAGCCTCTCAAAACATATCACTGTGGGAAGAAAAACAGGGCCTTTTCTGCCATGGTGCCTTTCCTGTGCAATTTCTTTCCCGAGAACTGTAAGAGACAACGTAGCAATTTTATTTTGTATTCTAGCTGTTGGCTATATTTCGAGTATGAAATTTATTTTATGCAATGTTCTCTACTCAGCTTCTGTTATTACTTTTATGATAATGGCTTGGTTGTGCGAATCACCTGGAGGTCTCTGGTAAACTGAAAGCCAGACTACAGATATGAAAACAAACAAACACCGGATCCATGTCACCACTCTTTCTTAGCATGCGCTCTGGGGATTTCTTGCCAATGTGTGGGAGGTTAATTAGTACAATTAATAATGAATACTGTAATTATAGTCATTTAAAAGCATGAGAGTTTGCTGTTGTTATTATCTTGTATGCAGTCATTACCAAACACGTGGGTGTCTTTTCATTAAAACAAATAAGACAACAATTAGGCACAAAGCAATCGAAATGCTAGCAGGAGAAGTATATAGACGATAATATCCCATGCAAGTGAGAAGGAAGGTCTCAAGTTGTTCATACAGTGATAATCATACAGAGGAATGATATGAAATCTATTCACACAATGCCCGCACATCACTGGAAGAATTGGTAGAGATATCCCAAAACTACTTAGGATTATGATATTGGATGTGAGCAGGCTCACTTTCACACATACAGCTTATCAGTTCATGATACACAAATAAAGGCATATAATCTTTTAGTTTTGCACAACAGAATAGAATATGTCTCAACAAAGTTTGGCATTTAGACTGCTGTCCTATATTTATTTTATTCAGAGCAAGTCCCATTGAGTTGAATGGCTATGCAAAGTTTCCTTTCAGCTAAGTGTGGGTGTTCAGTCTTTAGATATGTCTGGATGGTTTTCCTGGCAACAGTGCAAAAGTAATTTGCTATTCCTTCTTCTAGGCTGTTTTTTAAAAAACTTTTCAAAATCTTATTTTAGGCCAACAAATCTCTAGCAACTCCTGAAAAAAGAATGAGAAAAGGTGAGATGATTTTGGTAAGAAAGCAAGTGAAAGGGCTGAATGGATGAGGAAAAAAGAGAGTATAAAAGAATCAATAAGAAAGTAGGGTAGCATACCATATATGTAGAAAAAAAATACCTGCAAAGAATGTAGTCAAAGAGAGCAAGGTACAGTTAAGATTAAAGCAGGAAGAGAAAATTAACAGCCATTTTGATGGAAATAAAGTATCTAAGAAAATATGGACAAATGTGAAATGTGGATGTGGTTTGCCCATGAACTGGCAGTGTGACTTGCTTCAGGTGTAGATAAACACCACATCCGTGCCTGACGATTGGAAGAATGCCATTACTGTAATCCCATATAATGGGCAAGATAGCAACAGTGAATGCAACAACTTCAAGAGGACGTGTTCTAACAGTACCTGACAACGAGCAACATTTGAGAAATGCAGCACAGCTTTGCCATCCAGATTTTTACTCTTCAGCAGGTCATTGGGAAATGTATGAATGTGAGAAGTAACATGAATTGTATGTTTGCTGACGTGGACAATGAGTATGACAAAGCCTGAATTATGAAAAGATGTGTGCAAATATGGATTTTAAAGTTGATTGCTAAATATGATAGTAGTCATATATGATGGAACTAAATCACACATAAAATAGTTCAATATTGAGAAGGAAGTAAAACAAAGGTATGTAGTGTATCCTTGGTGATAGTATCTTCTTATGTGTGTGGATAAATGGATAAGGAAAGCTTGTGGCTACATAAGAGATGTGTGTTTTGTCATGTTATTGACTGGAAACCTGACTCCATTTGCAGCAAAACTAGACAGGTTGTATGATGCCCCGAAGTACATGGATCTGAAAGTTAATAAACTGAAGTTCAAAAAAGTTATAGCTTGGCAGAGAAAGCAAACAATTTCAAATTACGAATAAATGGTGAAAAATTAGTGAAATGATAAATTTTTGGACTTTGATTTATTATTTATTCATTTTTATCAAAGACAGGAAATGGATGGAGAAATATTAAGAAACACAATTGGTGGTAGAAATGTAGTGAACAGCATGGGGCCTAATATGATGAATGAATGTTTTTGAAAAAGCAAAAAAATGTCTGTATCTAAGAGCATGCTTCTGCCTACTTGTTACATGAAAGTGAGAATTGGATATGTCAGAAGAAATGTAAAAGTTGAATGCATCGGGAATGATGTAGTTAAGAAATATGAGTGCTAAAACAAGAAGAAATAGTGTCAAGAATGAATGGCTGCTGAATGAATGCGGATTGAATACTAAAGTGAGTGATCAGTGCATTGGATAGTTTGATTGTAGAGAGAGAAAAAAATGAGGATCAAATTGCAAAACAAATATATGAAGAAAAAGTATATGGATTGAGAGGAAATGAAAGACTGTGAAGGTTGCGGTTGAGTAGAGTTGATGAGATCATCAAAAATAAAGAGAGATGAGAAATTTAGAGATCAGAAAGCAATGCATAAAACAACTTATGGATGTGGTAGAAGCAATGATTGTGTACAAGGATAGAAAGGTAACAGTATAACAGAATAACAAAGTTGGAAGGGTCCTTGCAGGTCTTCTAGTCCAACCCCCTACTCAAGCAGGAGACCCTATTCCATTCAAGAAAAATGGCTGTCCAATCTCTTCTTATAAACTTCCAGTGATGGATCACCCACAATATGTGAAGGCAAGCCATTCCATTGCTTTATTGTTCTCACTGTCAGGGAATGGAGAGAAAATTGTTCTCACTGTTAGATATGGAGAAGTATAATGAATGGTATTGCTACAAACTAGATTTATTTCTTTTTCTTATAACTAAGTATTTTGGCTTCCTGTTTCTTATTCCTTTCTGTGCTTTTCATAAAGTTATTTACCCCCAAAGGAAAAGTATGAAGGGTATGTATGTATGCATGCATCAATTTTAATCTCAATCCTTGTTTCCAAGGTGCTTCTGAGCTTCACTACCGCACGGTGGCGTAGTGGTTAGAGTGCAGTACTGCAGGCTACTTCTGGTGACTGCCGGCTGCCTGCAATTTGGCAGATCGAATCTCACCAGGTTCAAGGTTGACTCAGCCTTCCATCCTTCCAAGGTGGGTAAAATAAGGACCCAAATTGTTGGGGACAATATGCTGACTCTGTAAACCGTTTAGAGAGGGCTGTAAAGCACTGTGAAGCAATATATAAGCCTAATTGCTCTTGCTTTTGCTGTTAAGAAACTCTTAGAAAATAAAACATGACTGCAGCTCATACTTTCTTAGGTAGTGGCAAGGTGGTTGAGAAGAACCTGTAAGGTTTTGGGATGGGTGGGTATTGAGAAGCAGCACCATACGCTTTCTGCTGAATTGACACTTGCTCATTAGTCATACCCAACAAGGCAGCTAATTTTTGATCCTGTCCATTGTGTGTCATTTTTAGTAAAAGAAGCACTGCATGGCCCAAGCATATATGGGGATTCTTGTATTCTCAATAAACTGAACTGTCCTGTAGATGGAGATTATGCATAACTGAAGATTTTGGTAAATAAGAATGGCTGGAGATTTTGATTTCAGTTTATGCATAAAAGGTTTACTTGATGCTATAGTGATATTGGATGACTGAACTATCCTGTTGATCTGGTACACATATTCACTGGTATGGATTTCCAGTTCACCAGATATAGGAGGATACACAGTCATTCCCTCACACATGGAATGTGCATGGTGGAGGTCCCCAGAAAGAGTAGAATGAGCCTTGACATGGTGAGCTGATGACAAACACAAATTAAGGACACAGTGATGAGAGTTACCTTTATCCAGTCTTCCATTACACGAAAGAATCAATGTGGGGTGAGATAAGTATCTACATCTGAATTTAGGTTTGATCCTTTTCAATAGCAGAATAAGAATAAATCTTGGAGTATAATTAATGTTATGATTTGAAGGCTATTTGGAGATATTTTGCTGCCTGAGGTGAAGGATAAGATAACTAGTCACACATCATACAGAGCAGGTTGATTAGAGAATATGACTCCTTTCTCAGAAGAGGGGGAAGATCACAGCTGTTCTGTGCAGTCTAGCATCTGGTACCCAAAGGGAAATTCTGTTCTGCCTAATGCAAGTTCAAATTACTTCAAAGTATCAGGAAAGACAGGAGTTTCCCCATGTTAAAATCTCTCTGCAAACAGAAAGTTAACATTCTATGAACATACACAATGGCATGTTTTAAATATATGTGTATTCATTAAATAATGACATCCTACTATGTAATTTCAAGAAGTTTAGTCTACTAGCATATCATGGCTTTGCCATCTGACTGTACCGCATGAAGAAAGCAAGGCAAATAAGCCTTACTGAAAAATTAATTTCTCCTTGCAGTTACTTATATTCAAGGAGATAATTATAAATTCTAAAGGGCTCTTCAGTTGCACAAGTATTTGGTTTGTGCCTTAAGATACTGTGGCACATTCAGCCTATGTGATATAATATTCTAAAGCAATTCCTTTGCAATCAGAAATTAAAGTTTATAGTGTGTATTTTAAAACTATATAATCAAATGTGTTATGGCTGGCATATCTGTTGATTTAAAAGATTTTTTTTAAACTTCACCTTGGCATGCCTTTATCAGAAATCATTCTGAAACTTTTTAATTTATGAGCTTTTATTGCAATCCTCAATTCATCCTGAGTAGTCTATTATTAAGTGTTCTACTGGGCTCTTATTGTTCTTTATCAAAGTATTGTATCTCCCTGCAATTCATCTGTAGTCATTCTTCACAGAGAAAATCTTTCATATTAGGTTCCTTTCATCATTCGATGACAACTCTTGAATGCATCATTATTCAGCAATGGGTTTAGAAATTATAATCATTAGACAATTTTTCATATAATCTGATTTTATAAACTGCTTCTTTTTATTATCTTTTGATGGAAAACAGTAAATGTATCTGTCTGTTTTGATCCATCGTGATAACTGTAATAGAAAAACTAAGTAAGAACATCTTATTGAGGAAACAGCCACACTGAAATTCTTATATTCATGAACTGAAAGGTTATTTAACGTGAAGGAAAAAAATCCTTCTCTGACTTAATGAGACATTCTCACAGCAAATATCTAAACCTGGTACTCTACTCCTGCAAGGCTGTCAGGGTTCAATTGACTTTGTACTCAAAAGAGGGTTTGGGGGTTTTTTTTGAGTCACATAAAATGTACAATTTAAAACAAAACAAAGAGAATGGGAGCATGGGTACATACTGGTATTTAGGGCTCAGTTCTCAGTTACTTTATGAAACCATCAATAAGATGGATGGTTATATGCAATGACTGTTGTTGGCCTCAGCTGCCATTTTATGCATTTCATTCTTATTAATCCCATGTTAGCTGCCCAGAATCACTACTAGATGGATGACCATCTACATTGATTGAAGCAAACAAACAAACACACATATTTAAGGTTTTCTATAGAAGCTTTGAAGGCGAAAAACAATATTCTATAATGATTAGTTAATGAAACCCAGCACCAAATGTCCTGGCAGATGCACTCACCAAGAAAGTGTCTGTCAGATTCCCAAACGTGTATCTGCCATTCTTTCCAGGGGGAGAGGAGGGAGAATGGTTTTCCTGTAACTTTCCACTGCCTGGTACAG
>JANHFL010010205.1:319041-335403 GCA_032468155.1 Oxyrhabdium leporinum | reverse complement strand
GGGTTTTAAAAGGATTTTTAAGTGTGAACCGCCCCGAGTCCTTGGAATGGGGCGGTATATAAATCTAATTTTAAAAATATATATATATATATAACTAGAGCTCAAAGATTTCATTTTTTTAAAAATTGAAAATGTATGAGGCAGCAGGTGACAAAGATACTCAGCCAAGCCTCCTTGCTGTTCAAACAGAGGGGAAAAAAAGCCAAACAATCCATTTTATCCCTTCCTTTGCTGAAGATGGTGACACTGCCTGGTATTCTCTGAATGGGGGATGGGCTTCTCCTCACTATGCAGAACTGCAGCATTTCATTTTCTTTCTACATGATGGATCATTTCTACATCTTGGAGACAGATGAGAAAAAGAGTCTGAGTAAAAGTCTGGAAGGATCTCACATATCTCGAAAAGCCATTAAATTCCTGGTCCTTCCTCATTCATGCACTGAAGAAGATCAAGGGCAGAAATTGTCTATGATACCACACTGATGGGTCCTGGCCTCAATGTTTGATGGAACAGAATTTCTAAACAAATCATATTGTGCTAACCTCACCAATCAATTACCAACCGATTCACTTTTGACAGGCACCTACTTGTTTCAGTATCAAAATAATCTAGCATAGCAACCCATGTTTTTTTAACCAAAACAATATTCAGATGGGAAGCCCATAAATCCAATATGAACCAAGTAACCTCTGCATTCTGGTTTGGTATGTTATGAGACTGAATGCAACTTATTTTCATTATGACTTTTAACTTGTAGCTTATGGAGCACAATGGTGTTTTTAATTAAGAATTTAGATTCAGGGAGGAAAAAAATCCATGTTTTTTGGAAAGCCCGTTTTATCATAAATAATTCCTTGGTTTATTTTGCACATTTGATTTATCATTATCAAAGTCTTAACACACCTATGTATTTGAAAAAAGAGCATTCTTTGCAAAACTACTTTTTTTTTCTTTAAAAAAAATCATGCTTACCACTAAGCATATATTTCCTAAAGAAACAAAAGCTGAGTGTTCCCCATTTACACTGTGCAACAGAACAGTCTCGCGAAGATTTTAACCAGGCAGATGACTTGATGTCTTACTCAGCTCATTTGTGCTCATTTGTGACATGAACCAATAAAACATTGTTTATTCAAAGCTCGGAGGGGCTCATGATGACTCTAATCCCTCTGTAGATAGCAAACAGATAGCACAGACAATCACATTTTCCTTACATGAGAGAATCGACTGCAGAATCGAATGAGCACACGGCAAGGGAAGCCTGCTACTGTGCTAATAGGGAAGGAGCCATTTTAAATGGGGAACTCAAGTTTTGATTCATATACTGGATAAAAAACTGTAAGACGTTAAAAAGGAGCATGAATACAATGCAACTGGGTTTTGAAAACTCATACGGACAAAGAAAAAGAAAAAAATAGTTGTACCAATGCATACTATTTTGACTCTTATGAGCAACTCAGTTTGGTGCAGCATGATTGGGGGATGAACAAACAATGCATTTACTGCTTTGCCATTTATGAAGAGCATTTCACACCATTTTTTAAAAATGTGAAAGTAATCCATGCTTCCCAATAAAAAAAATCTCAAGGTATGATATAATAGCTTAATATTTGTATATTGTTCTTCACGCCTTTTTTTTTCATTTTCATTTCTTCTTTTCAGTCTTTATTTCTTTTTCATTATGTACAGGTATCCTCATTTAGTGACTACCTCCTTTAGCAACTGTTCACAGTTATGGTAGTGATGAAAAACTAACTTTGTGATCAGTCCTCATATTTATTACTTTTGCAGGTCTATAAAGAAAAGGAAGGCTGAAACAAGATCATAAGTGCAGTCGTGGTTTTACTTAGTGACAGCCTCATTAATTGACTGTCCCAAATGTGGTTGTTAAATAAGGATTACCTGTAATGGAAAAAATTATATATTCTTAAAAAATGTCAAACAGATTTATGTTCTGAATGCCCCTCTGTAAATAGAGACATTAGTTGTGAACACAGCCCCTGGCACCCCAATAGTCATTAGTTTTAATTACTGATCTTTAGTGAATTTTTTAGCTGGGCTTTTAGATTTTACTGAATTTATCTGTATGTTAGCTGTTTCATCTGTTTTATCAGATGTTGCCCATGCCCTGGGAACAATTATCAATCATTGGATACATAGCAGCTTGCCTCAAATGCAGATCATTTATTCATTAATTCAACAGCATGATTGCCCAGAAGCCAAGTGCCTTTATTTCCTAAAATATTTCCAAATGACAGCCTTTTGAAATGCAACTGCATATAAAAAAATCAACATGTAATCTTTAATTGAATTAAAACTAATAGAAAGTGGTTATTTGGCTGAAATGTTGAAGTCAGAGGCTATTTTAACAAAAGACTAGAGTGCCATCTTCTGGCAGATTCCATAATTAAGTTCATCATGCAAAGATTTAGCATCTAATACTAGTTGGGTTGCTATCTGTGACTCTTTTGTGGGTATCCACATTTTCTATTCCTTGCTGAGTAGCTGCTTCAATAAAGGATCAGCTGCCAAAGTGTATAGTAACTTACAATTGCTCATATAATTAATCTAGTCCTCAATTACATTCTAATTATCAATGGAATAATATCTTCTGCTGCATCATTGTTATCTGCACTACGTATTTTGTGCTAGGGCAAATAGCATTACATTTCATAAATGAGAAAAAAGAGACAAAATACTCTGTCTTCTGATATTTTGGGACTACTTAGAAAAATATTGCATCATTGTTTGTTTTGCCCAAGGGTAGTGAGTTATTCTGCATGTCACTGGGTCTCTTAATTTATCTGCCTCTGCATAGCATCATTTTTGTTATTTGTGTTAATGGTTGGAATCATGTACTTCAAAGGTACAGAATCCTAAAAACCTTTGTGCTTAGCCAATGGGTGCAAACTGATCCAAAGACCATCTCACAATCCTGGTACTCTCTCATTAGAAATTGTGATTGCCAGGTGACAGCTGCCTGTTAGCACCCTTGGAAATCAGTTATTATTCCTTACCTTGATTAGAATTTCATCATTTCTCTTTATTCTCGTCTACCAGCATCTGTTTTAAAGGGAAAATACCTTCATTTACATTTCTGCTCTACATGAATCAATCCCATTACCACAAAACTGCCATGAAAGAATAGATTTATTTTGGCTGTAAGCCTGGAATGTTTTGAGTTCAGTTGCCTATTAAATAAGATTCAAGGCACAGAGAATGTGAGAACAGTCGATGTTTGTACCAGGATGCTGCATAAATCATCTTTGGAGAGAATTGATGCATTTTTTCCATAGAAACATTGAGAGTTTGTATCCTCAACTATGTTCAGACCATTTCTTGCAAATAAACAAGTATGGCATGGAAGAGTAAACTCAAAATCGAGAAGGAGAAAGTATTCTAGGATCCAGAGATCTGGTGCTGCCTGGGAAGGAGGGTGAAGACAACCCCACCCTCTCCTTAGCTATAGAGTTGGTCCCCTAGAATAGAACAAAAAGCAAGCTGGGGGTGTGAATTGCAAGAAAAAGGGGTCAAGTCTGGGAGACAGCAGAGAAGTGGGAAAGAGAAACCCCAAGACAAGCACTTCAGCTGCAGTCTTTGGACAACAAAAGAAAACTGCAAGTCTTGCAGCTGCAAAACCAGCTTTGCTGAAAGTTGGAGGAGGAAGAGAGTGCAACAAGAGCCTCCAAACTCAAATCACGCCTGAAAGCCAAACCAAGCCCACTCCATGCAACATGCCCAGAACTGGGAGTGCTGGGAGTGGGAAGGAGAAAGAGAAATACCCACTCACAAGTATGTTGAGGATCAAAAAGGATTTCACTGCAAATGGACCGAGACTGTCTACAAAAGCTGAAGATGGGGATGTGAGGGAGAGGGAAATGAAAAGATTTAAAGAGCTAAGAAATAGCTGTGGGAGAAAAACATAGTGCTACAAATGTAGATATAGGAATACAGGCGTTGAACATAGATATAGAAATTACCTTAAATAAGGTACCTTAAATAAGATACAAACAGTTTATAAACTTATGATAATAGGAAATCAGTAAAATAAGATATGTAGGAAAATAGAAGCACCTAGAATTAGCATTATGTTTAGAAGTAAAGGAGTTCAGTTTTGTACATAAAAGCAGTGTTTGTGAAAGAAAAAAAAACAGCCTGTATGTCTGATCCGCAGCATATTAAGAAAAACTCTAACATATAGTATTGCAACATTGTCACCTCAAGAAATGATCCAGTGAATGTTTGTCCCAAAGAAGGCCAGTAGGAACTTGGTCATCACTGTTGATTCCTTCCCCTAATGACTTGGTGGCACTAGTGATGGTGACATGGATGTAGCTGGCTTAGAGTGCTGGAAAGGCTGGTTGCCATAAGGATTCAGCAGCAGCCTGATTAACTGGTGGCTGAGTTGGATACTTGGCTTGGATCCAGTGGCTTTTGTGGAATTTATCACTCTTTACTTGTCGCATTGGATCCCTGAACCTATGGATCTCCAGCTGTCTTTACTATCTCTAGTAATGCCTTCTATATTATCAACCTCCATGTTATGAGATGCACTTGGGTAGAAAAGGACTAAATCTTATATTCAGTGATTTTGAAGGAATAGCACGTAGACTTATAAGCTGACTCATAGTGCTTTACAGCAGTTTACAATGTCAGCATATTTCACCCAACAATCTGGGTTCTCATTTTACTGACTTTGGAAGGATGGAAACCTGAGTCAACCTTGAGCCCCGTGAGGATCAAATTCCAGGCTGTGGGCAGAGTTTGCCTGCAGTAATGCATTCTAACCACTGTGCCACCAGGATCATGAACTGGTTTCTCAGACTGGACATAACTTTTTTTCCCTCTGGATATGAGATAATGGAGACAATGATATCCCTGTCAGGTCACTCCAGATTATTGTAACATTGGGAGTGGGCTATTTTTACCTCCTCGAATAGTATAGAGTGGGTACAGAAAGTAGGTACAGAATCAGGGGGTGATGGGATATGTGGTTGAGGAGTGATGGGATATGTGGTTGAGGAGACAGCTAGTGTGGTTAGGCCTGAGGTCTATAGTGCTGCATACCTAACAGAAGCAGACCAAGGCTCACTAAGTCTTGTCAGTAAGTCCAGACAGAAGTGACTAATGACACTTAGTTATTTCTTGAGGTTGTTTGGACATGAGGGAGAAATAGCCATTTCATGAAGCTGGTTTCGTTAGAGAGAGAAAAGAAGGGGAGTCAGTAGTTGTGGTGAGATGCAAAGGGAGATATTGTGGGAAACATGGCAACCTTCTCTTGGGGAAGGCATACTTAGTATCTTATACTGATTCTGTCTTCAATTTCCCTGAATAAAACTTACTTTCCAACTCCTTTGGATCAGGCTCCTGCTGCTTAAAGCCAGGTCAGCCTTAATAAGGCTTTTCTTATCCAAACTTTATCATGGATAACTGGGCTGACTTGCTATGCATTACCAAGAACTTCTTGGGCTCAGAGGGGAATTTCCCTTCCAGAAATGCACACATTTGTGTTTTGAATGTGGCATCAAAGACAGTCCCAGGGCACGCGTTGTCCTTGGGTTAGAGCTAGGTATTGTTAGTAATGAGTCTTTTGTGGCTTCCAGAGGTGTCTGCAAATAACTGAATGTGAGATCCTGTTTGTGTAGCTGAGCTTTAGTGAACAGATGGGATTGTTTCTATCAACTATCCTCTGTGTTACACACTGACTTCTTTGCCTGAACTGCTCAGTTAAATGGCTGGGCCTAGGGTGGAATTAACTTATACTACATGGAAACTTCAATTTGCTGTCCCTGTGTTTTTCCTCCTTCTTTCAGAGGTGGTTCCATTTGTTTTGATGGTATGTGGGGATGAAGAGGTCCAATCTTTGATCCTTGCTTTCCTTATTCCTGGATCCATATAAATGAATCCAACGGGTGAGATCATCTGTTGGCATGGGATGGGGTATCTCAGGCTCAAGTTCGATCTACCAAGACTAAGTAGTTGTGGATTTCAAAGTCTCTTGGATCTGGAGATTTTCACCTCTAAATCTGAATAGAGCAGTACTTATTCTCTCATATAAACTCAGTGCAAATTTGGGGTCCTTCCAGGTTTATGATTCTTGTGTCTCAGTGGATCTTCACACAAATCCATTTTGTATACCAGCTGAACCTTTTTCTGAACAAGGAAGCTCTACTCACAGTCATTCATGCCTTGGTATCTCTTGTTTGGATACTGGGCTATCCTTGAAGGCCAATTGAAAGCTCCAGCTGACCCAGAATGCAGAAGTCCAGATACTTATAGGCACCTCTCACTTTGTCCGTATAATATTATATCACAAGTTCCATGGATTGCTAGTGGGCTTCCAAATACATTTTAAAGGCCTTGTTATCATCTATAAAGCTTTTTTAGGGCAGGGCCCAGTTACTTGCAGGATCACCTATCTCCAATCATTTCTGTCTGTCCAATTATATCTGATAGAGCTGGCATCCCTTCTCCTAAGAAATGTCATCTTATGGGATCCAGCAGATATGTCTTCTCTATTTCTAAAATTGTATAGCATTATCTGGGATCTGGATAGCCCCAATCTGCCTGCCTTTTGTAGGGCCTTGAAGTTCTGCTTTTCCCCCAGGCATTGGGTCAGGAGGATTTGAGAATCTGGTAAAATAGCCTTATTGTTGAATTGCCTTTGGTGAGCTTTGTTGTTTAAATTGTATTATTATTGTTTATTTTTAGACTTCTATTGTTTCAATTGTACACTGCCCTGATCAAATAAATAAGATTAACTTGCATTTAAAAATCTACCAGATAGATGAGCATCAGAGGGTTAACTTACAACTTCTGACTGCACCTCTATTGTTCAGATAAAATTAGCCACCTCCTTTTTTTTTCTAAAGAACTCAGGCAAAGCCAAGATTAAATAAACAAACCTATTGCCATCACATCTGGATTTGCTGTCTGTCATATTCTTGCTCCTATGGATTTGGTTTGATTCCAAATGAATACAGTAAAAGTATCATAAAGACAGAGCTTTCCCCAGGCTTCCATTATGCAAACTGACAGCTGCTATCATATTATAGTTACTCGGTCATGATCTCTGGTGTGCCAAACATCTTCTACCTTGATAAACATTCTTCAACATGCCTGTCACAGATATAAGATTGAGCTTATATAACCTGTGTAGCTCTCCCCTTTTTGCTGAAGCAACTACTACAGATTCTTTAAGTAAATAAATATCCTGATTTAGGAGATCCAAAAATATGTAGGAATTCACAATAGTTGATCTTATCCTGATTCAGTGATATACCTATTGAATCTGAATTTATTTCTCTGGCACTTTGCTAAAATGTAGAGTGGAGTAGAATAACCTAACTGCCCCTATTTACTGTACAGTAAATTTTAGGACTAATGCTGGAGAAGTAAACAAGCTGCCAATTATCAAGTGGAGGTAGGAATCTGATTGCAGCTTAAATCTGCTCTACATAGGAGTGGTAAATTACTCAAGCTCTATTACTGACCCTACTGACCCTTTGTCAGTTTTCATATGGCAAAGTTGTCTGTCAGTTGAGCTCAGCTCCTGGTTCTTTCAGGGTCATGGCCATTAGTTTTCATGGCAAGTTCTGAAATGATGGGTCAAGGTATTTTCAGCTTCCCGGTCTAGGTGACTGCCCTAGATTTCCTGGATGTCCCATATTAAATACTTAGTTTTCTAGATTAAACAAGGTTGACTAGGCACTACTGATTTACACCTTGTGTTTCAAGATACAAGTGAACATAAAGAAGAAAAAAATCACAGATAATCTCAACATTTGAAGGTGTCAGGACAGTCCTCTGGCCTGCTTTACATTTGCAATACAATGCTCAGTGTTCACAGCTATTAGAAGAGCTCACAAAAATAAATGCAACATTTCATCTCAGGGAAATGCAGAATTGAAAAAGAAATTATGAGCACATGTCTTAGGTTTCCATGGATATATAAGGAGGAAAGTAAAACTGACATCCATATTTCCTGCTATACTTTATGCACCAGTCAGAAAGGAAAAATGAGAAAATGCAAAAGAGAAAGAAAATAAGACAATTTCCCAAAGATTCTGTTATTTAATGACAGCATATGTCAATTCAATGGGCTGAATCATAGGCCTGTGTTCATTGTTTTATAATGACTGTGTCACCCTCTTCTCTTGGTGAATGAATGAGCCACCATAAATAATACACCATGAAGAGCAATGCCAGATTGGTTCATACCGTCCCTGCATGTACAAACTGGGTCATAATGTTTTTGTATGAACCGAAAATGGCACTCCACCAGAAATGTAAGCTATGGCTTTACTGAGTTTTCTCCACGTGCAACAACATTGTCATAAGAAACTGTTTATTCTGAGTTATACAAACTTTGCATATCCCTTCTTTCAATAGCACATGAACTCCCTGCCAGAGTCAGGTCTATAATTAGACCAGGGAGGTGCTAGGAGTAAAGCAGGAAAGATTCCATTCATGAGGGAAGCTTCCTATAAAAGACAGCTGGAAAAGCCAAGTCCAGATGAGCAAAAGAGAGTTGTTCTTCTGGAGAACCTCCCTTAGAAATAAAGAACATTTCCTGGACTGTCACCTCTTTTGCTACTTGATCATTATTCATTTGGATCCTCAAGGAATTAGCACTTTCTCCTCTAGCCTCCCAGCTATGGAATGACTATAGTAAGCCCCTGCACAGAGTCATTGAAGGGGTTACTGAGTGGCACTTGCAATCCTCTTAAGTTCTCTTAAGGATTGTAGTACGCTTCTGAATCAGTACACGTTGATGGCTGGGTAGGACATTTCATGTGCTATGAAACAAGCAAAGGTACTGGAAAACAGGTTTCCATTTTAAACACCTTCCCCTGCACCCTCCAAAAAGGAATAATATTCTTGTGATGGAAGAAAGGAAAAGTAGGAAAACAGTTAAAATTTATTGAATTCATTTCTTTCTTTGTTTGTTTTTAATTCCGTAAAGAGGCTGACATAGCATTACAATTGCAATCTGGATTAAAAAATATTTCATATGATAAAATATTTCATATGATAAAATAAAATATTTCATATGATAAAATAAAATATTTCATATGATAAAATAAAATATTTCATATGATAAAATAAAATGATAAAACTAGCCTAGCAATCATTATGAGTTAAAACTGGGTAAGATGATGATCAGACTTTCACGTTGAAATATAGATATCAAAAAGAAGAAATATAGCCTCTCCTCAGCTCTTATTCTAAATCCCTTTGCAACTTTAGGAATCTTGGACCTCAACCCCCAGAATTCCCAGCTAGCATGTGGAATTCTGGGAATTGAAGTCTATGAATCTTTGTTGAGATTCAGAAAGACTCGTCTAGATAGTCAAACTGCTAATCAGATCAGTGGAATGGTATCACATCTCACAGGGGATGTTTCTATCAAGAAGGCTCCGGAGTTTTTCAAACTTTGTTCCAGGAAACTTGATGGGGTTCTGTGCCCCATCAAGCACAGGGGAGGGGGGACTTCACTTGAACAAGTTAATTTTCTATCACTAGAGATTTGCCTCTTGATCAAGAGTGCTGGGAATATTATTCTTTTTTTTAAATTAAGATGTTCAGTGGTCTGAAAAGTAACTCATGTGCTACTCCACTTGCTCAGCTGCTTCATGTTAAAAGGCAAGGGGAGGGTAGCCATGCAGCTCCTCTACAAACTGATATACAACAAGGGCTGTGTTGTGCACATGAATATTTCAGGCTCCTACATTAGGCTTTGTTGAATGCCTGTTATAATGGAAAACACAAACCTGTAATTCACATAATACATTATGATGATTTATTGCAGCCTTTCCCATTCTGGTGTCCTCCAAATGGATTGCAACTGAAAATCCCAGAAGGTTCTGTGAGTCCTTGTGAACATTAAGTTGAGTACTCATTTAATGAAGAGCAATAAAGGAGTCTCACTTTAGATCCAAAATCCCTTGCAGCACATTCCGCTATAACAGAGGCACAACCTGAGCCAAGCAAATAACTGCATTGATTATATTTAATCGTTAAATATACTGCAACTTCACTTTGATCAGAAGTACTATAAATCCCATAGGCTGATTCCTATATATATGCAGCATAGGATGTTTAGCTATAATCTGCAGTTTGTAATCAACCAAGCCAGACTGCAGTTTTTATTAATGAAGAATACTTAGCATTAGTATGGAATAGATTGCATTCAATGGAATGAAACTCTTCTGAATGAATGCATAATAATATGTAATAATCATAAAATATAATTATATATAGTTCTTCTGAAGTAAACA
This sequence comes from Oxyrhabdium leporinum, assembly GCA_032468155.1. NCBI lineage: Eukaryota > Metazoa > Chordata > Lepidosauria > Squamata > Cyclocoridae > Oxyrhabdium > Oxyrhabdium leporinum. The sequence goes on along the minus strand of JANHFL010010205.1, from coordinate 325,122 downwards.
ATATATGGGATTGTTCTGCCAGTGTATGTTTTGGCTCTTTTGTTGGATCAGGTAGATAATAAATGGGTACTTTATTTATTTGTTTGGATATTATATTGTTACCCCACCTTTTCTCCAGGAGCTTCAGGCAGTATACATAGCATTGCTTCTTCTGTTTTTCTTTTTCACAATAACCCTGTAAAATAGGTTGGGATGAGAAAGAATGACTGCTCCAAATTCACCCAATGAATGTCTGTGGCTGATGGTAGACTAGAACCCTTGTCTCCTCATCCAACATCTTTGTAACGTTGACTCTTCCAGTATGTCCCACAATAAGAAACTTAGTAAATTGGGGTGAGAGAATGACTGGCTCAAACACCCCCAATGATTTTCCATGATTGTGGGTTGGAATTGAATGTGGCTCTTCCAGGTTCTGGTCTAAAACTTTAACCACCAACCCCTATTGGCCTTCAAATTCATATAGATTTTTCATTCCTTAAAACACCAGGTTCAAATACTGCAGCACACAACTGTACCCAGATAAACGTACTGAAAAAAAATGCCCTCCTATATCATGAGGACGCTATCAATTGGGCAGCTATCCTGTACAGACTCACTTTAAATGAATAGGAAAGTACTAAAATTAAAACCTGAGACACATACTACACTATTACTACTGAGTTCTGAAAAAATTGGATAATTTGCATTAGCAGTATTACAGGTAGCTGCATGAATTATGTTGATAGCAATACAAGGGTAGAAATGAACAAGCTTAAACATAGATCATTACAATCCCAATTCAAACAAACAAAAAAAAATCTTTGCATTTCAGGCTGAGCAGGTTTTCCTTACGCTGAAGTTGATATCATCAAGTTTCAAATGTATATACATCTATTGACAAAGATTTTCTGGACAAAAAGATGTTGAAGGATGACATATTTGTAGAAGAAGTCATCGTAAGGTGAACAATATTAGGCTGAGACTGTTTTTCTATAGAATAAATACTCCCATCATTTTATGATTATTTAAAAAAAAACATTCACAGATGAAACCATGAGAACATTTCACAAAGACATTATACAAGCTTCGATGAAATGAATGAAAAATGCTACAGCTGTACTACAGTACTACAACATGAGTATGACCAAAATAGGGTGATTTGTATCATGTACCTGTATGTATTTCTTGCCTTTAAGTTAAACGCTGGACTATTTTAATAAGGCAAACAATTACAACACAATCCTATATTCCTTTGTTTTGAGTTAAGTCCTATACAGTTCAGAAAGATGGTAATTTATAGCCAACCCCATCCTTGACTACTGAGATTCTATTGCATAAGCACTCACTACAGTATTACGTGAAAGGTGTAGAATTGTAGCCTCAATGCAGAATTTAGTTAGCATGATTTTGAAAGCGCAGGGCTTACAGCTATGATCCTAAGTGGATGGATGGTATGATGTTGTCAGGTACATTCCAGAGGTTTAGGGACAAAAGCTTTAAGAAGCTGCTGAATGTACATAGTTGGTTAAGTAAAGAAACCTCTGTTTGACTAAGATTAGAATTGCCCACAGTTGGGAAGCTGAAGTACAGAGAGGATAGGGGGTGGGGAAAAACTGAAAGAATAGCACAGAGTTGATAAAAAAAATAAAGAAATAGAAGAAAAGAATGGAAGGACGGTTGATATATTTTTTATCATCCATATTTCCTTTCAGGAAAGTTTATTAAGGAAGATTAGATTTTCCAGTAACTTTAAATACAGCAGGAATTTAAACTAAAGTGCAATTAACAAGAAGAAATGGGATTACATTCATGCCTACAACATCTAGCTCAGGAATCCCAGGGGAAAAAAAGTCAGTAAAAAAAAATTGCATGTTTATTTTCTAACATTCTCCCCCCCCCTCCCAAAACCAGGTGAGATCCGCACCCACCCTTCTGACTTTCTGAAAGGGCTTGAAGACTTGGCTCAGCCAGCTGGCCTGGAACCCCAGGGGGGGAATAGGTTCTTGGACAAAGTTAAGGGTTTATTTAGGTCAGGACCCCACTTCTTCCCCATGCACACTTTTCTCCCTTTCCATCGTGGTAAATCAAATTTTATCTGAATTTTGAACTGTATGATTCTTATTTATTGTTCTTCTAACATGTTAATTCTTTGAATGGTATTTTAATTGTATGACTGTAAGCTGCCTAGAGTTGCTTCAGCTAGATGGGTGGCATAGAAATCTATAAACAAACCAACCAACAAACCAAAGACTTGGAATGCATTCTCAAAAATTATAACAAGTTCAAAGAAGTTTGCATTCCTCGCACAAAAAACACTGATGTTCATTTTTACTATTTGATGGATTATGCTAATGACACTTGTTATGTTATATTTGATTACACAGAGATATGTGTTCCTTATGATCTTCATCATGCTTCTTTTTAACGGAAGATTATCACCTTTTCTTGAACTTAACTTTGGGAAAGTCAAATCACATTTAGTTACCAGATTTAGCAGTTTCTGTCACTTAACCATCACGCAGCCATGTCCTGGTAGCATCATTTGTCTGTCACAGCCCTATGACATTGCCTTCATCTCATCCCCAGTTCATAAGTGAGACAGTTTTAAATCATCCTTAGCAGTGCTGATGTTAAAGTAATCTGTTCTTACTTAAGCCACCAGCATTCAACGACAGTCACAAGATATGTAAAATATATTAGGCCTTGGAGGAATGGCAGGTGACTGCAGCAACAGAAGCAGAAATTAGGCCAGAAATTAGTACAACGAAGTTCATGCTAGCTTATTCTGCTAAGTCAAGGCTGGGTGGATAGCAATTCAAGTGAGTAGTACAGAAAACACCTTGGACATAAAGAGGGTTAAAAGGGGGAGCTGCACTGGAAAATTGTAGATTGGCATTGTGAGGGGGCAAAGAAGGTTGAGAGGATGAAGACATAGAAAGTGTAGTCCTTGAGAGAGTGGAGGAGAGGAGAGAGTGGATGCTTAAGTGGAGATTCTGCAGTAGAAATGTTGGTATCAGCAGATGATCTTGGGGATGTTCTGGGATGAGGGCAGAGAGAATGTAGAAGGGGAATGTAGAGGTGGAGCATAAACAGGACGGGAGGATCGCAGTATATTGGACCAAGATAGGTACAGTGGGAGACAGTAAGCAATATGTTTCAGGGAGATGAGCCGAGCGGGAATGGACAGCCCACCCACCTTTTTAACCCTTTGCTCTTATCCTGAGATGTTCAGACATCTCATGATTATTTTTTTTGCACTTGTTCTAGTTTCTTTGAATCATTCTTGAAGTGTGGCCTCAGATTTGGATATGGCACTTGAGGTGGGGTCTAATCAATATAGAATAGAATAAAAGGATTAGCTGCTGCGACTTGTAAACCATCCTTCCCGTGAATCAATCTAAAATGATGACTGATTTATTTAGAACAATGTCATTCTGTTGACTCATAGTCATCCTGAGATCAGCTATATCCCTAGATCCTTTTCATATGTATTGTTGCCAAGCCAGGTATTATCTTATCCACCCAAGTCCCTGCTCATTTGATTTCTTTTTCCTAACTGAAGAACCTTACATCTGACTCTCTTAAAATGTATTACTTATAGTCCATTTTAGTAACCGAAGAGTGGACAGATTGCAAGCTGTGGTCCACAAAGAGCCTCGTTCATTTGCACAACAAAGCATAACTGAGCTCTTCCAAGTGTGCTTGCAGAACTCTTAGCCAGGAAGGTCAAAGGAAGATAGTGGACTCAGCAAGGAGATCTGATGTCTCATAAAAGAGTGGCAACCTATTTGTCAGTAGCAATGATATTTATTAGGAAGATGTAGTTTTTGCTGTGGGTGAAAAATCCTTTGGTTGGCTTAGAGGACTCTGCACCTTGATTAGAGTGTTGAGTGGAAGGGAGAAGAGGCCTGCCTTAGGTTCATCTCTTGACAGAAGCTGTTCCTTCTGGTTTGTCAATATGGCTTCAACCTCACATGGAAAAACAAGGAACAGGGAGTGGAAATATGCTTTAAATACAAGCTGGAATATGATATCTATGTAATTGCCATTTTAAAAAAAAAGAATAAGGTTTCATTCAGAGGTAATTCTGAATCTAACTGTATAGAAAGTTTCGGTCAGTTTTCTGGACGGGGAAAATATTTTACAGTACCTGAAAATATTCTTCTCATCTGTTTTCAGTTTTACACTAATTATTTTGTGGAGCAATTTGAAAAATTCCTTATGACCAACAGTACAATTGTCATAGTGTCAACCAGTTGAGTTTTTTTTTTAAAGAGGCAGAAGTAATGTACAGATATTTAAAATAAAATAAATTACTAAGTGTAAATGAACAAATTAAAATATCATCAACAACAACATTATCATGTCATTACTGTATCTTTTCTGACTAATGCTGTCATCATCTGCAATTTATTTTTATGCCATAAAGGTGTTTTCTCAAACTGAGCTCCTGTGAGACTGACTGAGGGCCTGTGACCAGCAAGACTATTCCCCTTGGCACTTAAACCAGGGAGGACGCTGCATTTAGAAACTTTTATAGTGGTGAGGAAGTATACTTTGATCCAGTATGGTTTCAAGCATGAGTAGGCAACATGATGTCCTCTCTGTCCCCCCCCCCCCACACCCTTGCCCCACGTGCCCTGGAATGTTCCTGATGGGTGCTCCATCACTGGAGATTTTTAAGAAGACAGTCACTTGTCTGAGATGGTATAGGTTCTCCTGCTTGAGCAGGGGGCTGGACTAGATGATCTCCAAGGATTCTATTCTATTCTATTCTATTCTATTCTATTCTATTCGATTCGATTCGATTCGATTCGATTCGATTCGATTCTGTTTGTCCTATCCCATCTGACTCAGTTTTTTTTCTAATTTATTTTACTTTTAAAAAGCAGTAGATGAGAAGTGGCATTGTGCTAAGCAAAGTGCTAGCACTTTTGTTAACTATTGTACATTTTTGGCATTACAGGGTTCCCAAGTCTCCATAGGCACTAAAAATGGTACTTAGCTTCTCAGAAAAGAGAGGGAGAGAGAAAGGTAGATAGTAGACAGTATTCTGGGGAGGCTAAAAGGGCAGGTGGATCATGTGTTAGCAGTTCACTATCTGTGTATTGTTTTATGATTGTCTATGCCCATTGTGACATACTCTTTATTAGAGTACCTAACACATGAGTTCAAAATTCCAACCAGTCCTCAATATTTGCCTATTATTTCTCATTTAAAGTATTTACATGCCTGTACAATTTGATGAACTACAGGTCCTTCCTTATCAGTACACTGAATAGTGATCTGAATTCTGTCAATTTGGTTATTCAAGAGGGTCTGTTGTTCTGAGTTCTGATACATGTCTAATAACCAATAAGATGTAAAATAATTTTATTTATTGTTTTATTTTTATTTGTGGGATTTATTTATTGCTTCAAACAACTCAGCCTCTGGGTGATAAAATAAAAGTGTAATTTTGAAGAAACATGTTAGTAGATGAAAAGTAAGAGCAAATTTTCGTCAACAGATATTCCTTTAATCTTTCAACTTTCTTTCAAGTTTATAACATGCCTTCAAAACTGTTTATCATATTTATAGCTTCCCTCTGAATTCTTTTCTATTTTTCTGTTTCCTTCTTAAATTATCTCAACTCGTTCTAGATGCATGACGCAAGTAAAGACTTAATGAATTCCATGTCAAGTATTAATGCTGTCCTTCTCCATCTATGTTTCTCATTGAGTTGAATTTTGTCTCAGACTAATGTCTTCATTTATCATATATTTTTTCTTGCTAACTATCACTCACTGTGTTTCCCATTGTTGGCTGTTCTAAGGTGTATCTTTTTTTAGTGCTTGCTTCAATTTTCCAAGTCATCTTCTAGCCAAATGTAAGGTTTTGAGGGGCCTCACTAATAGGCTCTGATAGTCGATAGCTAGATGAATTATGACATGGCAGAAAAGCATGTTATGGCCTAATACATAGCTGCTTTCAATGGTTAAAAAAAAGGGGCAAATTTGATACTGAGGAAGCTGTGTGTGTGAGAGAGAGACAGAGAGACAGACTGACTTTGTGCAAACAATATGTAACTACTTTCATTCATCCATGGATACTACTATAAAC
>JANHFL010010205.1:252416-263076 GCA_032468155.1 Oxyrhabdium leporinum | reverse complement strand
ATTGGGCAGGCAGGGGTGGGGCCAGCCAGAGGTGATATTTGCTGGGTCCCCGAACCAATCAAATTTTTCCCTACTGGTTCACCCAAACCGGTGCAAATCGGCTAGATTTCACGTCTGCTCTGGACCCTGGGGAGGGCAAAAAATGGTTTCCAGCCTCCCCGAGCTTCCAGAAAGTCCAGAGAGCATCCTGAGTCTAGGATGAAGGCTGTTTTTGCCCACCCAGAGACTTGAGGAAAGCCTCTGGACCTCAGGGAAGGTGGAAACGCCCCCCCCCATCGTGATGCAGGAGGCCAACTAGGCAACACCCACCATGGCCATGCCCACCCAGCAACCAGGCAGTGAACCTGTTGCTGAGGTTTTTGAAGCCCACTCCTTCTTTAATCGCATAGATTTCAAGACATCTGTAGCAAATCCATCTTTCTGCTTGTAATACCTTGCTTTCTGAAGCTATCTGGAGATCTCATCAATTCATATATTTTTGGTGACCTTTGAGTTGACCTTAAAAAGATATTATCTTAGTGTAGATGCTTTGAAAATATTTTCTTAAAGCCAGTAAGCCAGATTTTGCCCTCCTGGAGGCTTGAGGAAAGCCTCTGGACCCCAGTGAGGGTGAAAAATGAGCCTCCAGAGAGCCTCTGAAGCCCGGGGAGGTCATTTTCTCCCTCCCGGAGACTCAAGGAAAGCCTCTGGATCCCGAGGAAGGAGAAAATGCCCCCCCTGCCATGATGCAGGAGGCCGACTAGGCCACGCCCACCATGGCCACGCCCACCCAGCAACTGGACAGCGAACCCATTGCTGAAGTTTTTGAATGCCACCTCTGGTTATATCCTATCAAGTTGTTTTTAACCCCTAACAATCGCATAGGCAGGTTTTCTTTGTGACAATCTATCCCTAACCTGCTGTTTCAGGTCAACAATTGATTAGTCCATTGAATGTTTTATTTATAAATAACTACAAAAGCCAGCTTTATTAGCATGAGGCAAATATCATGCAAATCAGATCTTATTTTTCCTCCCTTTTTTTCATCTGTATCTACTTACTTAAGGCTGTACAAAACAAATACTTGGGGGTGAGGAAATAAAACATCACTATTATGCTTTTATATACCACCTTTAGTGTAACAGATTCTGAATATGTGGCATCTTGCTTATATACCTTGAGTTCAACTGTAGAATTTCCCCCCTCAAATTATCATTCTGGATTGTTTCATCCTAGGGCTGTACCATGAAATCTTAATTCCTGGGTTTTGTACATTTTATTACTCCTACTGGGCGCTTAATTGTAAGCCACTTTTCCTGCTTCTGTGCAACACACACACACACTTGCAATCCCAAAGTTTTTCATCTTTGGTTATCTTTGTATGGTTTTGTTGGCATAATCAAGGGGAATGGTGGTTTCATGGTTTAAAAAAAAGATTACTTTAATCCAGCCATGGGAAACTTCAATTAGCTTCTTAGTAAGTCTGTCTTTTTAGGATGATATAGTGTTACAAGCTGTGATCTGTACCTCTACTTTTGCAAAGCAGCCCTGGCTGAAAGATAGGTTTTGTAGGGGAAATGTTTCAGTTGCAAGGGTCAGGTATGATGCCAGGTGCTGCTTATGCAGCCCTTTCACAAGGCAGAACTATGCACATCAAATTGTTTTACTTACCACCACCACCATCATAGAGATCATATTCAATGTATCACCACTAACAATGGTAGAAAAGCAGCCATCTGCTATTATTTGTGGCGGGGAAACATCGTTTTTAATCAAGATCATTGATGGCAGGGTAGAAATGAAGTTAAAGTCTGTCCCTGTTCCTTCAATGATCCTGATTAATGTTGTTGGTTCTCAACCACTAATACTGGCAGAGTGCTGCTTCTCTATTGCTTTCAATAGTAAAGAATGGTTTGTTATTTTGCTACTGTCAGTAGCGGTAGTGTAGCAGCTATTACCATCTTAATTAGGATTATGATTAAGTTTTTTTTTACGGGTCTGATAATATAGAGAATAGATCACATGCCCAGATATATCCTTTCTTCAGGAGGATGGTAGTAGCAATGCAGCTGCTGCAAGTAGACCAACAGGTCCTACTGCAATGAGGTTTTTGAAGGCTACATGGAGATGGTTTATCTATTTTTGTTTCAGAGGTATCCACTGCACAAGTCACCTGATCACTTTCATCCTGGACACTTAGATAGAGAAGAGATTCATTAGGTAATCACCAAGCAATCCAGGTTAGCAAGAATGCTCAGTTGTCCAGCACCTATGATGAGCTAAGTCAGCAGTTTTGTTTATTTATTTATTAAATTTCTATAGATGCCCATCTCAATAAATGACTCTGGACAGTTTACAGTTCAGAAACATATATTACAATTAAAATCTTAAAAAAGATTTTAAAACAAGAAAATTAAATATGTTAAAACAATAAAACCATTAAAAGGTCTAATTCAAGTACATGCAAAGCAGGACATCTGTCCTATAAACAATATAGCCAGGAAGTGAGGTCCTTGGCACATGAAGCACCCGAGGCTCGGGAGTAGAGCCGGATTTTGAAAGCTTTTTTTTAGCAGGAAGCAAATATAAAGCTAGTCTACTGTCCATTTCCTATATCATGCTACCCTCTAGACCCTCTAGAGGGTTTTTTTTTTGCCAGTTTCCAGCATTTATTTCCAGTTCCAGCAAAACAAACAACAACAACCCCATTGTGAAAAATGGGTTCACTTAATGATTACCCTATTAATTTAACAACTGTGGCATTCACTTAATGACTGCTACAAAATGGTTGTTAAACCAGTTATGGTCACATGGTGATCCACTTAACAACCGCAACTTACAACTATAATTCCAGGCTCAATTATAGTCATAAGTTAAGGATTACCTGTAATAGCCTCCACATTTCCTAGCAAAAAGCCTATAGAGAAACTAGCTAAATTAACACAGAAAGTGGATGAATACAATTCAAAATGCTTCAAAAATATATGGAAAAGAAATAAACTCTCACCCTTGCACTTTTTCCTGAAGTGACACAGCTAAGATTGTACACCAGGGGAGCTGCCATAACTGGTTAGCAAGTTTGGCCCTTCCTGGAAAAAAAACCACTTCATCATAGTTGTAATGGGATTGTGGATTGCTGACAATATTCTGAGTTGGAAAAGCAGCAGAACAAATTTGCACAAAGAGAAATACAGACATGCCATCTAATTAGGTCAACCACAGGAGGAAAAGCCAGTACAGAGAAAGTGGCCTAACTATAGTTTAATTCAGACCGATGAAAGCATGGGCCAGTGGCTGAGTTAATTTGACACCCTTGTATTTATTGTCAAGAGACTTAAATCTTCCCCAATCATACAGAATTTAAAAGCCTTGAGTCTATTTTTAGACCACTGATGGCTGAGCTAAGCTCCTGATTGTGTTGACAGAACCAGCATGAAAGTGTAACATTTCACTAGCACAGCAAAATTAAAGCTCATGTCTGGCTACAGTGTAAACAAAAGCTGAGCTGAGAAGTTGGTGTGGTTCAAATTCAATGCCTTGCTATAAACTTCAGTAGGGAGTTTAATAACTTGATAAATCTCACAGGTTGGTTGCTCATACCAATTTCAAAGAGCCCTCAAACCTCTTACTCCCCACCACTGTTTCCCAAGAGATGGAATGGAGCTGCAGTATTGTACCATGTGCGTGAGATCCCCAAAATAGCAGAAAAGCCACCAGAGAAATTCAAAACTACCTGACAGCTGCTTTGAACCAGGTTTTCACTTCAGTTTGTAAACATGCTTTGATCAGGTGGCTCCTCATAGATTTATAGAGCACCTACTTCCATAGGCACAATAGCCTAAATGCAATTCCTAAAACTAGGAGCATTTGATATAGTAGCTGTCTCCTGGCCACTCAGACCTGAATGTTCCATGGAGCCCAAATCACTTTTACAAATATTGCACAATTGATAGCACAGTTCTTTTCCGCATCAGGCTGGAAATGCCCACCAGTTGAGATCAGTGGGTCTATCTCAGGTAAGCACGTCCAGAACTGCAGTCTAAAGCACACATCATCATGAAGTCAGGAGGAACATAGTTTTAGACACAGCAGCTGTCAGCTATATTTCTTTCCAGACAATGCAATTGCTTATGACCACAATAGTTGTAACCCAAAACAAGAGGCTAACAATGGTGAACCTTTGCCTTACCACTATTAATAAAGTGCAAGGAAAAGTAATATAACTATGGCCACCTTGATTGTTAAGAGAAGAAAGGCAGCTATTAAGAATATTAGAAATACGAAACAAATTAATTCAGCAATGTCAGTGTGCATTTCATTAAATTAATACACTTCAGCTTTTAAAATCCAGCTACGGGATTTGTTCTATGGAAATAAAAGAGACATCTTCCATTCTCAGGATCTTTGCTGATTAACTTGTTGTGTGTGCAATAAATGCACAGTTGTTACTAATTTGATTTGCAAAATTCCACTGTGTTAATTGGAAAAGGGTTTGTGTTGCAGTCATATTGCATCATCTCCAAATAATTAACTGCGAGGAAAATGTGATTCTCACCCTAGTTGTCCTTCACTTCATTGTGAGGGCTGGGAAGAATATGTGAGCTTTAACAGTTTATAACACTGGGAGCTACTGGATATCATCTTTGTATTGTCTGGCTTCACTCCATCCCATTGTTCTAATATTTGAAGTTGCTACCATGTTCCCTTAAAAAAATCAAATTTCACACCTAACAACACATATGCAGTGTATTTATTGTCTCATTTGCTTTTATTCTTTCTCTAATTGTTTATAATATTTTATTTTGCCTAATTTAAACTCTGGAACAAACTCTGCAAGTTTTTCCTTATCTCAGTGAAAATTTTAAAAAAATCAAGAAAGAGGAAATAGTAAAGGTCAATTTACCAATAACCATTTACCTTTAAAAATATATCTCACTCTCATGGAGTACAATCACGTCCTTTAGAAATGTCCCCAAAATTTAGGATTATACCTTCTGAAGAAGAGAGACTACTTACATTTATATATTTGTGAAATATCTTCAAAATTCATCTTCATTTGTTTTGTTATTGGATTGTGTGTTGTGTGATTTGGATTCGTCGCAGAACATATTTCAAGGCTGTGTTAGTGATTTGGGTTTGTTATTCCTTGACTGCTTTGCATTTTAACTGTTGTGATGTTTGCAATTGTTTTTATTTTAGTTTATTTTAATTGTTCATTGCCCAGAGTCACTTATTGAGATGTGTTGCCATATAAATTGGATAAATAAATAAATTATTTCAATCAATTTATAAAAAAATTCCCTGGAATATGGGTCAGTATAAATGTATAATTTCTTATCTTTAATTCAGAATTAAATAATTTCTAACAATTACACTGTTGCCTCAAAAACAAGCAGGAGAAACAATTCCACAACATCCTGTGTGTGATGAGCTGTGTGCACTTGATACATACTTTCATAAGTCTCCTCAGCTCTTTCCAAAAGCAGCTGATATTGATAAATTAAAGCTTGATGGTGATCCACTTCAGAAGCACTCCAGTGATGGCAAGGTGGAGAGACAACAATCTAACAAAGACATGATACAGAATAAATAGCTCTCCATTTTCACAACCATAAAATCAAATGTTCTATTTTCTGTACAAATTCTAAGAAAAAAAATCATATACATTCAGGACTAAGGACAATCTGTGACGGAATGCAAACTTCCTTATCTGAACTCTCAGAGTAGAGAGATAGAGGTATTATTTTATGTCATGCCCTCACGTCTCACGTCTCCACCACATCAGAAGGAGGGCTGTTTCAGTGTAGAGTATATTCCTCAGGTCTTATATATTACCAACTACCAGAAGGCTGTGTACTAAGGTATTAATTAGGTTTACTAAGCAACAGTATATACTTCCAAGAGGCAGTGTACTAAGGTTGAGGTCTCAGGTTTCATTGTCTACTGAAAGCTAATCTACATCAGTTTGTCAACATGATACATCTTCTATGTCTGGTAATTTCCCATCAGGAGAAAAGGATTTCATTTAAACGGATTACAAAATGAAGGATCCCAAAGTTGATATTTGTGTTGCCCACACTGAAATCTGACACTGAAGTCAGTTCTGAATTCCCCAAGAAGCTTGTGATGTATTTCCTATCATACCTATTTGTCAGCAATAGCATTTAATTAAATTATCCTTTCTTTGAAGGATCCATCAGCATAGCAAATAATTGTTTTCTGCTGGAGGAAGGTTCAGTCCCAATAATAGGATGACATGATGGCCCCATTGGCTTCATAAGAAGATCATTGGGGGTTTGCTTTGCAACAAACCTGTATGCTAATGTTGCTTGAAGCATTGCCTTGTGCTTCAGGAGTCACCATTGGAGGAAATTGTTGCCTACTTTCTAGCTCCTACACAGCAGCTTCTTCCTTCGTGCTTCTGTTCATATTCATCAATCAAAGGAACATGCTGATACAGCTGGGAAAAATACCCAAATGGAGAATTATTGGCATATTAGCATTATATGTCATAGGATTTGGAAGGCAGCAGACTTTTGCTGCCATGGTGACTGAGAGGTTCTTGAGCTTTTCAATGTATTTGTTTAGATTGTTGAACAATTGAGCTTCTCTCATACACTTTTCCCAAACCACCTTTGGGATAATTTGGAAACAGATAATTGTTCACAAATACATATACAGAAATATGTGGATCCTAGGAAAGGAGGGAAAATAGTAATTAATTTTACTTTATTGTTTTGAAGGAAGGAGGGCTGCTTGTTCAGTCGCAGAGGCCATGAAATCTGAGAGGGCAAGTTTGACAACATAGCACGTAAGGTAATGATCGGCTAAGAGTTTTTTGTTTTACTCTGTTGGCCAGAAAAGACAAGGTTGGATTGGCTGACATTTCTCTACAAAGTTTAGGCCCACCAGCCTATAAACCTGGCCCTGCTTACATCATTCTGATGCTGGAACAAATGTTGCAAGCAAGTCAAAATAATAATATCAGTCTGATATTGTAGTCTGTTACAGTTCAATCATGTAGAATAGTCCCAGAAATCAAAACTATTCTACAATAGTAATTTAAAAAAGATCAAGTCTTATTTTTACAAGTATTAAAGGCAAATATCAAAAATAATTTGATGTCGGTACCTCCTTCACTAACTCTGGGGATTCAGTAGATGTCCTGATTCAGTGCTGGAGATCAATAATGGACTGCTTAAAATGGCTAAACATGGTGGCCTAATCCAGAGAAGATAATTGTCTTCTGCTCTGAGTTTATTAAATCCAATCATTGTCTGATTTCTCAATTAGTGAAAACTGTTTTGTAAACAATTCCTAACTGCAGTGAGATCATGCTGCTCATTGTTCTTGCTGTTTTTATTATTACAGGGAATCCTTGACTTACAATTTGTTTAGTGACTGTTCAAAGTTACAATGGCACTGAAAAAAGTGACTTACAACCAGTAGTCACATTTACAACCATCTCAGCATCCCCACAGTCATATGATCAAAATTTGGGCACTTGAGAACTAGCATGTATTTACAATGATTCCTGGGGTCATGTGATTGCCATTTGCAACCTTCCCAGGTTAAAAAAAAGAAGGCAAATCTGGACTCACTTAACAACTGTGTGTCACTTAACAACCATGGCAGAAAGGCCATAAAATTAAGAGTGATTCTCATAACAACCACCTTGCTTAACAAAGGAAATTCTGGTCCCAAGAGTGGTTGTAAGTCAAGGACTACCTGGAGTATTACTGGATTTAATTCACTGCAATGGTGATTTTTCCAAAATTTTACTTAGTGCATTTAAGGTAATGCTTTTTTTGCATACTTATTATTCCTCTACATTCAATAATGTATAATTTTCACAATATAAGATATTTTTAATAACACACTAGAAAAGAGTACAAAAAAATAATAAAAAGTCATGGAAGATTGAAACCCCTAGATAGAGTATAGAAGAAATATTTCTGTTTAATGATACTTTTTATATTATAAACAAAAAGAAAAAGTGCCTTCAATACATGCATCACCAATACTCTATTTGACTGGCGCAGCAAAGAGAATATACTGTAAAAAGAGACACTGTACTAATAATTTTTCAACAATTAGAAACTTTAGGATATGCAATCTTCACTAACTCTCCTCCTGTAGTTTGCTGTTTGGCTCAGCAGAACAGAAAACTGCCTTGTTCATTCAGCCCACAGAATGAATCTGCTCTTCTCTTGATGATGTTTTGCAAATTGGGGCACAGCAGTTTGGTGGTTTGGTTAAATAAGCTCCTGAAGTCCTTTGGAAAAAGTCTCCTGCAGTTACTCAGTTCTGGTTAAACTTTCTTCTGCTTGTTGACTAGATCTTTCGTCTTCTGATCTATATGTCTTGGCCATTGTACACTCTGTCCTCACTATTAGTTTCCCTTCTGTTTTCAATACAATACACAAAATAAAAATGCTTTTGATAAATCTGAACAATCTCATAATTCATTTTATGTACTATATTAATTTGCTTGGATTACTTTATAGGGACAATTAGGCATTGCCCTTACTGTACATATCATATTAGATCCATATATGTGCACTGACTTGGGAAAGAAAGTGTGATGAATTAAACAAAGGAGAATGAACAGATTGGCTGCAGATAATCCAAACATTTTTGATTAAAACCTATAAGAATTTGAATAAGAAGGCATTGTTTAGTATATATATGAACCAGCTTCTAAAATATTATCTGGTTGCAAGCAGACATGGTTTTAATTAACTGGCTGAGAATTTTTAAAAAGCATTGGTTAGAAAATTAATTCTTATAATGATATATTGTTAATAAATGTGTAATAAATTGCAATTGGATTTAATTGGAAGACTTCCAATTCGAGCAAAGAACTCTATAGTACTGGGTATGATTTGACCATATGTAAACACTTGCACACTACGTTGCTTTCAAATATTTTCTGTAGCAGTCAGGTTAACCTAAAGTGGTTAATTTCTACTGATTTTTTTAAAAGAAATCTTGCGAAATCTGATGTGAATTAAAGTGAGGTTAAGAACAGTATAGGTAGGGTAGGCAGACATTGTGAATTACACCAGACAGTCCAGATTTTTTAAAATTTGCCCTTTGTCTTCCTCTGCTCTCTGACAAATGTACTTTTGGTGCACTTTTTTGTTTGCTTTCCTTCAGTTTCTTCCTCTGTAGGGCCACCATTAGTGTCATATCTGGGCCAATGTTCACAAGGACAATGTTTGGTAGGTCTTTGCTTCCATACAGTGTCATCTAGATTTTTGTAGACCAATGTCTTGCGGGATGAGATTTGGAGGCAGTAACACTTGGTTAGCTTCCATGTATTGGGTCAGAGTGGCCTCTGCAAGAAGGAAGTAGGCAAGGTAAAAGAAACAAACGATCCTTTTCTTTTTTTTGTTGGTTGCCCATACAATTTTTCTTTTAGGAGCCCTGGTGGTGCAGGGATTAGAATGAAGTATTTCAGGCTAACTTTGTCCACAATCTGGAGTTTGATCCTGATGGGCTCAAGGTTGACTCAGCTTTCCATCCTTCTGAGGTTGGTAAAATCAGGACCCAGATTGTTGGGGGCAATATGCTGACTCTGTAAATCGCTTAGAGAGGGCTATAAAGCACTATGAAGCAACATATAAGTCTAAGTGCTTTGCTATTGCTATTTCAAAGCTTCAAGGACACCTCAGGCGGCCATAGCATGCCAGTAAAAAAGTCAACAAATATTTCTGAGCAGGGCATGGGGTAGTGAGAGTGGGAGGAAACAGAGTAAACTGGCTATTGGACTGGGGAGAAAATCTGCATGGCTCTGGGGAGAACAACCCTAAAACTTATTTATTCAGAAGTGCACTTAATTGGTTTTAAAAAGCTCTATTTATTGAGCAAAGAAAAAAAACCCTCTTTATTTGCTACTGCCCTCACTTTCTGCGTCACTGTTATCCTTTACAACAGATTTTGTTGCTTTTATCTCAATTTGAAAAATGAGGCTGATTCATCAATGAAATTAATTTTATATATTGCATATCAGTACATGTAAAAACAAAAAATAGAAAAGAAATGGAAAAGGAAAAAAATTCTTAGGAAGTAAGCAAAACTAGCCCAATATATACATTAATGATATTATTTAATTAAATTAACATTTAAATCAATTAATTTAAGAAAAAGAAAACATGAGAAATTATATATAAACGTTAACTATATGTTGTCCAGATTTATAAAAGATCTTCCATATGGGACTACTGATGATAAACTGTTCAAATACAATTTCATAATTAGAAAATATGTCTTTTTTAACTTAATACCATTCTTTTTTGTAACTATAAACACATATAGCATATAAAAGCATATCGGTTAGATTGTTCTACTGCTACTTTCCCAAGAAATAAGATATAATGCAAGAGAACATGAGAACCTATAATTAATAAATTAATCTCCAAGAACAAAATAATTATATGAAATATAATTGTTGAAATTCATGTACTATACAAACCAATTTCTTATTTCATTTCTGTGTCTAACTGCATGTATTATAAGACCTGTTCCTTGATCAGCAAATATTGTGGGCCCGATTGGTAAAAGAACGCTCAGGACCGTATTGGTTGGAAGCATGAGGAAGAAGCCTTCATTCTGCAGTGGATAGATAATGGCTGAAATGATGAAGAATGAGAAGGAGGAGGAGGAGGAGGAGGAGGAG
>JANHFL010010205.1:241915-252316 GCA_032468155.1 Oxyrhabdium leporinum | reverse complement strand
TGGGGAGGCTGGAAATGGGCCCATTTCCAGTGTCCAGAGGACCTCCGGAGGTGGGGGGAGGCCCTTTTCGCCCTCCCAGAGGCTTGAGGAAAGCCTCTGGAACCTGGGGAAGGTGAAAATGTCCCCCTCTCCACCGTGGTGCAGGAGGCTGACTAGGCAACACCCACCATGGCCATCCCACCCAGAAACTGGGCAGCAAACTCGTTGCTGAGGTTTTTGAAGCCCACCCCTGCCTTCATTGCATAGATTTCATGACATCTGTAGCAAATCCATCTTTCTGCTTGTAATACCTTGCTTTCGGAAGCTATCTGGAGATCTCATCAATTCATATATTTTTGGTGACCTTTGAGTTGGCTTTAAAAATATATTATCCTAATGTAGATGAATTGAAAATATTTTTCTTAAAGCCAGTAAGGCTATTTTTTTTATCCTATGTATTTAGGATTGGGTATAATATATTCAAAATCCTTCAGTCAGCTATTGGTAGTATAATTGTATACATGTCTACACAGAAGCAACTCTTAAGAATTGACTGGAACTTTCTTACAAGTGGATGAGCATAGAATTGCATGTTGGGCTTTGTCTGAGTTGAATATATTAACTACAGGACAGAGGATTATTTTGTTTCTATTTTAAATGAAACATGTTGATATAGAATATAAAATATGCTAAGCAGTACTCAATTCATACGTTCCACAATTGCTCCAACTAGGCTAAATTACCCGGCATAATTCTGCACAGAAGGCAGAAAAGGCTGTTCTCGTATTTATAGTTTACGGTCTAAATACATACATTCCTATCCCTAATACTGCTGGCAAGACATTTGCAGCTGATATCACTAGAAGGAAGAAATCTAATAGTGGAAAAGATCTGCATGCTATTAAAGCTTCCAACCCGTGTTGAGTTGCCCAGCCAGAGTTGCGCTGCAGCGATTGTTCTCTTGGTTTTATCTGGGCTAAATATGAATCATCCTTCTGACAATCTACTCAGTACTTCTCCGAAAGAGCTGCTCTGCATTCTAATTGACCTTATTATTAGGAAATTGCTCATAAAATTAGAAAACTCAGAGTAAGTAAGGAATTCAGGTTGAAAAAGAATGGCACATATGGAAAGTGTTACAATGGAAAGGTCTCTGGTAAGGATAATAAAACTGCATCCAGATCTCCTTCTAGAGAACAGCAAGAAGCTGACAAGAAGAAGCAGAATGGTGGGAGAATCTGGAGAGCACTTAGGATACAAATTCTGTAAGCTTTGTGTGTTCTTGCTAGTCCCTTGAGAAGATAAGACAAACTTCAGGAGCACAGCAGCTTTGATCAGAAGGTTCAACAGCGATTTCCTGATTTGTGTTTACTTGTGTATACTGTATATGGGTGTTTTGTTTTCTTACTCATTTTTCAATTCTGGTGGGAAATTTTCAGTTAAATGTTGATTCCAGTTCATCCACTAGCTTCCATTAGAGACACCATTTCTTTCAGTGTTATTATTTGCACACAGTACAATACAAGATTTTCAATTTATGTCAAGCTGAACTGGAGTGTGATGTATTATGAGTATATATTTATTTCTTCCTGGCCTTCCGACCGATATTAAGCATCTGACTATATGTAAAAAGGCAAAATCTAGAATTCAAAATACAAATAATGTAATTGTTTTATATTGTTATTATTGTAGGAATTCCTGGAAGAACCAATACTATTTAAAAATAAATTAATAACTAGTTTCCCTGAGAAGTTTAGCCTTTTCTTCCTAAATGTAGTTTCTTGGGCTGGATGACAAACAGCTTTTAAGTTTCAAAATCAGTTTCTGATGTAGCATATATAGTAATAAGGCTTAGGAAAATAATCTGAAACAGTACTGACCAAAGTAGAGCAAGTTTTGGTTCATACAATAATGATATGTATTTTAAACCACTTCAATTGTACAACAGTGTTACAATCTCACATTTGTCACCAAATTTTGGTTGCCAGCTAATTAAATTGGATTTTTTTGTGAATAGCATCACAGTACTCTTATATACAGCAGAATGGTGGCCCTGTTTATAATAGTTACGTTCTGTACAGATAGTCCTTGCTTAACAATCAGTCGGTTAGTGACTGTTCGGAGTTATGAAGGACCCCTCCAGAGTTACTTAGGATCCTTTGTCAAAGTTCTAACAGTTGCTCCCCCCCCCCAATCATGTGATCACATTTTGGGTGCTTTGCAACTAACTTGCATCTACAGGTGCTTGCAGCATCTCTTCGTCATATGACCACAGTTTTTGACATATTTTCCAACATTTACATCCAGTTTCTGATATATTTTTTTTAAAAAAAACACCTATTGGGTATAATGGATTTGTTTAAGGACAGCTCTGATCACTTAGCCACTACAACATTTGCTTAACCACCACTACAAAAAAGCCCTAAAATTGGGAATGGTCATGGTGAGCTATTTAATGACTGCCACAACTTACAACTGTAATTTCTGGCTCAGTTACGATAGTCAATCAAGAACTACCTGTATTATTCTAATTATTCTGTAGCCCCAGCGGTCAATGTTCCTGGGCTGTAGAAGTGCAATTTATCAGTTACCTTGATAATATTGTTAACAGCTGCTGGTCAACAAACCACCTTAAGTTTATTGCTTCCTAATAGTAGGATGATTTCTTTCATAGGGGCTAATTCCTGGACACAACCACCTAAAGCAGGAGAGGGTAACTGTGATGTTTCTGAGCAATCCTTACTATGGCCAGGCTCCTTGCTTAAAACCATTAAATGGGAAGTTACCATATTGCCAAACAAATCACTGTCTTCTAGCATCATTATTTAGAATTATAAGCTGTCCAGAGTCACTTGGTTGAGTTGAGCAGCTATAGAAATTGAATAAACAAACAAACAAATAAATAAATAAATAATCTTTACATTACGGGGATATCAATGGGACTCACATGAAGATTGCAGCTTGATGGATTACTGGGATGTTTGCCAAGTTGCTCCTTATCTTTTCATCACTCTGTGAGCTTCCTAGGTTGCCTCTACTTTCTGATCTAGAACCTAGTTTCCAGTAGCATCTTCTTTGGGGATTTAACTAAGATTTCGTAACTGGGTAGCAAAAATATGATGGATGGATAGATAGATGGATGAGTGGATGGATGGATGGATACTAAATCCCTATTTATCTCTGCTATCAACTAATGGCTATCTGGATTTTTGCAGCTTGTATTGGATAACTCTCATTTAAGTAAATCCTAACTTAGATAAATTTTAAGTATGGAAGATCAAGAGATTGACATCTAGATTATGCAAAAAAAATGACACTCTGACATATCTCACTCATTTTTCCTATAGAAAAAAAATGGAAAATTTATTTTTCAGCCAGTTGAATAAAGATATGATACAAAGTAGAGTAAAATTCTGACACTATACTAATTCAAATAGGGACCACAAGGCTACCCCAGATCACTTACTTCTAGGAGCTTCTCTTAAGAAATACTGCTCCATGTTATTTTTTACACGAAGTGCATAATGATTACCGTAATTCTTACAAATACCCTACATTAATATCATATTAAGGAATCAGAAATATAAAACCTGTGAGTGCTGATAATTAGTTCTGCATGATGATTGTAGCAGGTACAATTTCTGGATCCTTGAGTTTGAATCTTTAAATGCTAGATGCAACCGTCAAGCTACTCCCTCCTTCTCTTGCTTTTTGAACTTAAGGTTGAGTCTGACAATCCATGCTGTTCTAGCACAATCTATGCCCAATCTATACTATATGACTAATACTTGCAAACATTTGCATACTAGCTTGGGATCTCAAAAGTCTGCTGATGCAGTGATGAAAATCAAGGTTATTAATAAAAGTCATTTATTAAATCTTCTTTCAGGAAATGTAAGAAGTTTTATTAAATGCCATTTAACTGAAAGAAATTACTTTAAAGTTGACAATAAAGTTCTGACAATAAGAAGCCCTCAATAAGTGGAAATGTTGACTCTCTGTTTCTGCCATAAATTCCTAAACTATAGAATAAAAGTTTTGAGGGTGGGGTGAAAATTGCCGCATCCTGAATATTCTTAAAGCCATAAAATAATAGTTAAAATAATAGTTAAAAATAAATCTCATTGCTAGCAATTTTGATACAGACAGCTATTATAAGAAAGAAATCCTAAGCTGCCAATAAAGAAATCTTGAGAATCTTCTCCTATCAGCCTCAAAGGGTTAAGTTGAGTCTGAATATTTTTCCATTATTTATGTCAAACAAATTGAAATATAATTTACAGGAAAATAGTAATAAATGTTAATAGATCTTCAACTTGGGTCCATGGTGATGAAGAATTCTAGTCTTCCTCTTGTGAAACACTTTTTGCCTTAATAGGAATTAATTGTATCATTTTCTTATGTTAATGGGGGGGGAAATTCAATGACATCACTAAAAGTTGACAGTAATCTGATGACACATAATCAATCAACTTGCTTATGTAAGGGGGAAAAAGGGGGTATTTTGGAACATCTCTTCTCAATGGTTTCTACCCATCCAGTTAGATCTGGCAAGAAAAAAATGCTTTGAGTCCCGTTTGTAAGAGAATGATGTTACCTATTGGGACTCTGGAGGAAGGCCATTTCTGCCACGGTGCCTGCCCTCTGGAACCTCTTCCTCCAGGAAATTAAACTTGCCCTGGCCTTCCTTGCCTTTTGCAAGATGCTAGAAACCTGGCATTGCCATTGAGCCTGGGGCCCTGATGGCATGGGTGAGTAGGCAGTTTCATGGGCAGTTTGTGTGTTTACAAATGTTCTTGGCTGCTATTTTTATATTATGCCTTAAAGCTTTGAACAAAGTTCACTGTGTTGTTAGATTTTTAAATGTTATTTTTTTAGTACTGATTTACAAGAGAGTAACATCTGCATAAATGTGGAATTATGAAAATAGAAGAAAGCTTAGTGCTATTATTGAACCTCCATTGTCCTGTTCATAATTCAGAAAGAAGAAATATTTGGAGAAGCACTAATAATATTAATATGATAACTATTGTACTTCATATTCAAATGAATTTATGGAGATTACAGCTAAACTACTTGCTTTCATTTTGGGGTTTACTATTGTCTAATAATTTATTTCACAATCTATGTAGAGAGATTTTTCTTTGCTTTTGGTTTAAATTATTTTCAATAAATAATGAAATGAAGATCTGTGTTAGAATTTATTATTGTTTTGCAGAAGATCATACCACATTTTAAGATATTTGATGTAAATAATCCAAACCTCTTGAATTAACTGGTAAACTGTGCTTGATGTGAACAGGCTTTATATGTTGATATTTATGAAAAAAAAGTAATGAAGCAGACCAGTTGCAAACTTAATTGTTGAAGCATTCACTTTTTCCTGTGAGGCTTCAGTACCCATATGTTGTATTTAATATTTGGATATTATTTGTTTCCATGGTTAACTTTTTCCCCCTTCCTCCCTGCATTATCCTAATTAGTGATCCCAGCCAATCAAGAACTGTATATTGAATATGATGACTTGTTATGCTTTTTTAGGAATCAGATCTGGCAATGTGCCAATGCTACTGCAGAAAGCAAATGAAATCAATTTGGTGGAGGGTGAGCAATGCTTCCTGAGTAGCTGCTTGCTTTTGAAGCATTTACCCAAAAATAATTGAAAGGAGGACCGTTTTTCAGTGCTGTTGAAAATCAGAACTTAAACCTTTTGCTGTGCTTTGCTCTGGTCTAAATCTGTTCTTGGTCCTAAATGTCCCCATAATCATCAAGGACAGTCCTGAGTGCACAGAGCAGTTATTGCTTGCCCTCTTGATCATAAAATTTGATTGAATAACAGTGGAATATTAAGAATATTACAGAACTGGCTTCATAAATATTGTCCATAGACAATAGAATGATGTTACTAATGATGTTTCAAGAATGATGTTACTAATGATGGTCAACCCAGTTTTTATGATTTTTTTTTTACTGGAGAAATAAACTTTGGATACAGCTTATTAATTCTTTGGGGGTTCATGAAATTAAAGCTTATTTATTTGTATGTACAACAAGGTTTTTTTAAAGTTAGCTTCATAACATATTTTTATTTGGAAGTATTTCTAAGATTTAAAAAAGTGGTGTGTGATATATAATGTGCTCTGTGTAACGTCTGTGTGCACGTGCATAATTATGAGAATATAAAAAAACCCATGAGGTTTGATTGTTTAATACAAAACAACAGTTGCTGGCTGCAGTTCAACACATGGAGACAGACATGCTTAAATGCCTTGAAATCAATGGACTGCGCATGCCGAACTCGAGGTTGGATGTAATATAAAGTTAATATACTAGTTGCACTATGACAAAATTATAGTTGTCCTTGCCATCCAGGTAAGCTGAATTTGCAGAATCTCATTTTTTAAACAGTGCTCTGAGCAGTCCCTGAAACTACAAGACATGATTTTATTAGAGTTTAGATAAAACGATTTGATGTTTTTCGTTTTGGAGTGCACCAGAGGTTAAAGTTGCCATCTGAAGTTAGTTTATGTTTTCATCTACTCTGGGGGAGAAGGGGGGAATCTGCTTATTTAAAAAATTTCAAAGGTCATCAAAGCTCACTCAATAAGGTATTTGATTGGCCTTCATTTGGTTAAAATGAAAAGGTCTCTTAAGAAATAGAAGGTGCACAATTTTTAAAACATTCCCTGGATTTTTAACTATTGCTATTCCCAAACAAAAAGTTCATTTCAAAGGCTAAACAAGTTTTTGAACACTGTCTTTCAGAGATAATTTCATTTATCAGTATTCCAACATTATTTTAGAAAATGATCAATCCTGGCTCTTTTATCGCAGAGAAGGTGAAACAGGTGCCATAATTCCTTTTTGTCATAAATTTCACTATTCATAGTCATTTCCCTGTTCACTACAAGATGAATAAAGAGAAGTTCAAATATCTGTCACTGAAATTTTTTGACCCAATTAACAAATGTTTAAGATATCATTTTTTTCCACCTCAACTGTGAGAGACTAGCATTGCCTAAAATGATGGAAGAAGTAGAAGTTACAAACCCAACACAGTTCTAACGGAGGAGGAAGAGGTGGTGAAGTAGAGGTAGAAGTAGGAGAAGGAGAAGGAGAAGGAGAAGGAGCAACCACCATTTCCTAACAACTTTGGGCAATTGTAGATTAAATGTCAGTTTGTTTCAGAAATATACTGGCCTGCTGTTTCTATCTGTGATTAATTTCTGTTTTGCAAATGTGGACCACAAACAGGAATTACAGTATGAATATTATAATAAGGCTTATCATTAATAGTTTTTCAATGCAAGGTTTGCAGGACTCTGAGCAATTTTTCTGATAAATGCTTGAGTAATGCTTGAGTAATGAATGAAGATTATTTTATATGTACAGTGCATGACTTTTCACCTTTCAAAAAAAAAACCAGGCAATTGTCTAAAAGCTAAAACATGTGGTTCTTAAAATACTATGTACACTAACTATGTCTTCTGTCTTTTATCTCTCAAGTGTGATTTTTTTTTCAGTAGGACATAATAAAATGGCACCACCTACTGAGTGTAAAAGATGCAGTTTTTGATTCCTTGCAACAACATTCTTTTTCCATGACAGGAGGCTTACTCAAACCAGTGGACAACTTCTAAAATGAATGATTGTCAAGATGATTGACATGGTTGCTTTTACATATCTCCTTTTGCCTGGGGAACAGAAATGAAAAGGCAGCTGTGAAGTGGTGAAAGAACACTTGTGTCTAACTAAACACAGTTCCAAACTCTTGATAAGGTTTAGGCTATATCCAGATGTGAGTCTGCCTTATATTGCTGATTTTTGTTATTGATTTTGTTTCTTAATTGAATAATATCTATTAATATAGAATAATTTACTACTGTGGAAGAGAAATGGAAGATCTCCTTATGATAAAAAACTTAATAGAAATTAATTTCTATTAAGTGTTTTATCACAAAGATATCTGGCATTTTTCATCTGCAGTAGTGAAGTGCTCAATAGAGATTCTTAGAGTTCTTAGATTTATACATAGTTGTCAGGTGTAAAGAAGCAGACTCACACATGCACAGTTTGAGCTAACTACATTATTATATTCTGCCTATAATACAGGAATCTCCCCAGTGTGGCATCTCTCCCCTGGGAACGATTAGATAAGGTTCTAAGGAATTCAGGAAAGGCCAGTTCTGGCTCTTAAGGTTGCAGAGTGATTCTAGACTTGCCCTATGCTTCATCCCTCCTCTGTGCCAGGCTGAATACTGGCAGATACAGTATTGGACCTGATCACTTTAGTGTCTCCTCCTTCCTTCCTTTCTTCTGATTGGGCCAAGTAGGTGTCATTTTGTCCTCAGGACTGGTTTGCAGTATATCAACTTCTCTTCATAGAGTGACAAGTAGAAAATGGGTCAGAAGAGATGCTTACGAAATTTTCAGGTTGCAATTGATCCTTAAATGCTCATCAACATATTTGTTATTTTTCATTAATTAGTTTATCTACCTAATTGGCAATGGGGCTAGAAGGATTTAAAACAGGAATTTCAGAAGAATGTTTAATTGCAATTGTTATAGAAGAGTGTCATCATTCAAATTCTTCAGTGGCTGCCAATTCTGTCTAATAATTTAGGCTAAACCTGTTGGATAAATGCGCTCCAGCACCTTCTTGAAATGATTTGTCTGACTTTTCTTTAGCAATGTTGTTTAACAAGCTTAAACATTTATCAGAATTAATAAAAACTTTTGAATTCAACTTTCAGTTCCATTTTTACCTTTACTTTACTTTTACATTTACTAGTTTTTTTCAAGAAAAATAAATATGCATCTCCCCACCCTATCTCCGCATATTATCAAATGATCTTCTTTTCTCTCCTTTTTAAAATATTTGTATTCATACTTGTTTTCCTCAGCCTTACGCAGTAAAATATCAGTAATAAGGTCAAACAGAACAGGCAAGAAGAGGCATTCTCCTTTAGTGCCCTTATGTTTTTTTAAATAAATTGTTGATATTGATCTTTTTGTTTGGCAAAATCTAGCTAACTATTTACATAAATGAAGTAATGTTTGATTCCTGTTTTATACAATATTTATACAGTATTTCTAAGATATCTGCATTCCATTAGGTCAAATACTTTAAAGAAGATACCAAGGAAAGTGGCATTTTGGAGTGTTAAGTGAATCAACAGTATTTCATTTGAGCAACAAATCCAGATTGATCAGAAGACATACATATTTACTTACATATAAAGGTTAACTTATAGACCAGTTATCTTGATTTAACAATGTATTTTACCTATATAAAGCACATGCAATGGAACCAAGCTGTTGCAACAGTTAATAGTTGTCATATAATGTTCTCTTATATTTCCTAAAATAACCATAGTTAGCTGAATGTGAAATAAGGTAATCTATTAGGCATGAATCTGGGCCTTGAGCCATGGTCTATAGAAGAGCTATATTTTCTTAGTAGATTTCTATATCAAGCATCCTGAAAGAAGTTACAAAGAAAATCCCACAAATCTATAGGGTATCTAAAAGACATTGGTAGCTACATCTATATACAAATTTTATTTCCATGTGTCAGAGCAAATCAAGTTCTAAATAAATCATACAATACATTGTAGATAGAAAGAGTGTTAATCAATTACATAGCACATATTGATTTACTCATTTTTAGTGAAATGTAATTTAGAAAGCAGAAGGTAGAAATTAGCATGACAATTTAAACAGTGAAAAATTGGGTGGTGTGAACTGGTACTTTTCTAACTACGGGAACCAGTGGGAGCTCAGACCTTCCTCTACCCATGATTTCTATTATAGGAAGAAGTGAGATCACCATGGGTAGAGTGGCTGGTGGACTCAGGGAAATCCCAAGATTTCTGCAGCAGTTCTGCTGCCCTGGGAATTCAAAAGAAATCTGCTTCTGACTAGTCAAATTGTGTGGGTTTAAGCCCACATGTTTAACAGAACTCTGCCAGGCTGAGTGCCTTCACACTTTCTTCCCAATAATAATGTAATAAACATAGCATGTCTAAGCTCAGAAGAAAATGGTGAGCTGGGCTGATAGAGAATATTTAGGGAAACCTGGAGGATGAGGAGTAATCTGAACCGTTTGCATTTTGGTAAATGGATATTTTATACCTGGCCACCCATTTTGTGCAAATGTCCACAACTGGCTTTCAACACATCAAATATGTGCAGCATTCCAACAGCTTCTCTGTCCCTGTCATTTATTATTATGCCATTTGTGGTAATAACATGATTGCTTTCCTTTTTCGAAGTATGTTGTTGCCATAAGTAGTAATAGAATAGTAAGACTTCCAGAAAAATAGAGCAATTTTGCATAGGATCCTTGGTTGGGGGGGGGGGGGGGGGGGGGGGGGGGGGGGGGGGGGGGGGGGGGGGGGGGGGGGGGGGGGGGGGGGGGGG
>JANHFL010010205.1:168627-183843 GCA_032468155.1 Oxyrhabdium leporinum | reverse complement strand
CTTACTGTCCCCATTTATCTGTATTTACTTCCTTTGTTCATGTTTATGTTCATACCTATACTTGTTATCTTGTACATATTTGACAAACAAATAAAATAAATAAATAAATGTTCTGCACTTCTCATTGTGTAGCATTCAAGGTCACCCTGTGAAGTTGAGTTAGAGGGCAATAGGGAAGACTGTTGCTAAGAAGTAATTCCTTAGATAGTATGAAACGTTTTGCTGTCTGGGGAATTCTAGAAATTGAAGTCCACATAACTTTAAGTTACTAAGATTGAGTAACACTGCTGTAGAGGATAATGGCTTGGCTTAGGAGGGTCTGAGGACCATAGGCAGGCAGATAGTATGTCTAAGGTGGACTAGTATCCAGTTTACAGAAAAAGAGGTAAGGTGAGCCTGAAATAAAACAAATAAATTGCACTATACACCACTTTTCTTCATAGAAAAATAACAGACTGGGGAGGCCAGGTTTGATACAGGGACTGGTAAGAAATTGATTGACTACAGATTTGTATTGGTAATTTACCCCTGAAATTGATATTTTCAATTGTTGCACTGTGGTTCAGTAAGTAATAAGACATATGTATTTTGGAAAACTATAGACAAAAATGTCTACATTAAAGGCAAGGAATCAGAAAACAACAACTGACTTTGGGAACAAATGAATGCAAAAAAGATGCAAACTGAGAAAATATATATTCCATTATACAGAATGGAATATATATGTGTGCATACAAATATACTGAAATGCATAGATGTGTGTTGCATAGCTAGGTCTTGAAATATAATAAAACCTCCATTTAATGGATGCAATTTGTGAGACCTCAAATGCAGCTGATCAAATTTCCATCTAAGCTGTTGCATCAGAAGTAGTCTGGACAAATTGCGATAAATTTATATTAATTTCACCTTAATTCTGTGAAATCTTCAGTGATGACCATCATTTGTGTATGTCATAAAACAAATGGTGCAAATTACATTATTTGCAGCAATTTGTGTCAGGTGCCCTATGACATCATAGCACAGATGAGGCAGACTGATGTAATGACCTATTTTCAGATTTAACAGACAATTAGAAATAAGAGCATGCCCCTTTCCCTCAAAAAAGTCTGATTAAAAAAAAGTTTATTATTTTCCTACTGAGTTGGTGTACACCATTCTTGTGGTCAGCAGAATGAAAACTTTGATTTTAATTTTTTTTTCCGGAACAGCAATTATTTTCATCCAGATAGACTTATTTAATCACTACTCCTTCTGAGCGCTGCAATTTCCTTTCCTGTTCCTGTCAAAGAAACATTGTAAAATATCACAGCTCACCTACCCCCGTATGTTAGTTTAGACACTGCTGAAGGATTCCTTCATTTGAGCAGACAAAAAAAATGAGCAGACAAAAAAAAGATTTTCCAGTGGTTGGATCTGCGAAGGCTGATGAACTATTAAAACAAAGGATTTCATTTCCTAATTCATTCTGATTTCCCTTCAGTTGGGATTGCACCATAGGGAGTCCAGCTGGGCTTTACTCAGCATGTTTAAAATTAGGGAGTGATCCTTGTCCATATTTGCATCCTATAAATACCAGAAATGATACTTTTGGAGTCAATGTTTGCATTTGGCCAGCATTCCACATAGCGTAGAGCCAAGAGAAGAAATTGGCTCCCAAGAAGCATGCTAGAAATGTCTGTGATATTGTTTTGAGCTGCCTAGGAGGATATGTTTTCAGTATGGGAGAGCCAACTATTAAAAATGGCCAACTTGTATAAACTTGAAACAAGTTGATACATAAAACACATTTTACTTTTGATCAGTTTACCCCTTTTGTTGCTCTTAAAGATGGTCTTAGAAGTGCATAACATAGATATTTAGTCTCCCTCCCAGAATTAGAAATGGTCTGGCATTTTGGCTTCTGTCTTTGGTTTTCCTCTGAGAAAAAGGCAAAGGGAGGTGCCTCATGTCCAGTGCTATCTTCAGCAACACAGCTATCCTGGGTCAGGAGCTTGACTGTGAGCGTTCCTGATAACATATGGATTGTCTTTGAATTCTTTAAAGGTAAACAGTGGTTTTACTTACACAATACACTTATGAACTATGTCTAAAAGATAAACAAATGTTATAAAAATAGTAGAGAAGGAAAACAAAAACACATTTCCAAAAACCTGATTAAAATCTGACTCAGTTAAAGCAATCAAGCCATATCCAGATACAGTATTGTCAAATATGTATGCATGCATGCATTCATCATTAGATATTGAATTAATCTGTTGATTCATCTAGCCCATCATGTATGTATATATTTATGTATCCATCCATCCGTCCGTCCGTCCATCCATCCATCACTGAATTAATCTGTCAATTCATCTAGGCCACCATCATTGGAACTGATCAGCAGATGCCTTCCAGTGACTTACACTTTAATTCTTCATTTCTACAAGGGAGTAAAGAGTACTGAATAAGATCTGGGATTTTTGCATGCAGAGCATAGCTGTAAACCACACTTCTAAACCATTGGAAAGATGTTGCTGCTTACGCTGTGTGTGTGTATGTGTGTGTGTGTGTGTGTGTGTGTGTGTGTGTCTACTCATCTGACTATCTTCAATAGCTTCAATAACTTGAATCAGTCTCTCAATCTGCCATGCTAACTTCTTAAGATTGCTCCTTTTGCAGAGCTATCTCATGTCCAATACCCACCCTGGAAAGCTGCTACAAGTCCTTCCTACCTACTAACCATCATGTTTGGTTTTGAGGTCTCTGAAAGGAGACATTGGGACATAGACAACCATCCAGATAAGCTTTTCAGAGCACCCAGAGCAAGGCATTTCAAAACAAATTATGTGTCAATCCATATTTCTTATTTTGGTCTACAGAGTTCTTGGAACATACGTAGCATCATTGTAGTAGATCCTCTGGGAAATGGATCAGGAACTTGGAACAGCAGAGACCTGGCCCCAAGTCACCGTCTTTCTTGGACTGTTGCCTGAAACAATATATTTGCTCTGCTCATGAATGAGACCACCCTGATGAAGTCAGTACACCACAAGACATTTTACTGCTTAAGATGATAAACAAGATGATCCTTCCACTATACGTATAAAAGTTTACTATACTGGTTACAGAATCTTATTTTACAACATGTAATCTTCATCTGCTTCTGGGCTAGTTTAAGGGGTGGAGAGAAGACCACAGAGCACATACTGTGCTGGCTTCTAACATCTTACTGGCAATTTCTGCCCCCAGCATTTGTTACCTACATACCTTCTTATCTACTATCATGCATAACCCTCATACCTTAACCACTATAGTAATCTGGCTCTACTTCTACTATATCCATATAGAAACTTCACATGGATCAGTATCTTGCACATACGGTACCTCCTAGTGCATGGGATCAAGATAATAGTATGTTGCCTTAGAAAATGGTCGCTAGGCTCAGGTTTCTACCTTGCATAGAATAGCATAAATGACTCCCCCCCACCCCCATTTTTGAGGGGTTATGGTTGTATCAGATCTGGAATGTTGGTAAGTAGTAATATTCCTGAATTAAAGAGACATGTAACTTAATTCATTTTTGAAAAAGTAATTTTATCTGCTAATCACAAAACCGACTCTATGTTTTTCAATAGATGTTATGGTATTTTGTAATGTTTGAGAATTATTTTTTTAATATTTTTTCTCTTAAAGTAGATTTAGAAATCTTTTTGGCATTTGATTAATGTATAGTATGTTTATTTTCCCCTTTTCTGTTTTTGTTTATTTTGTTTTTGTAGTTTTTCATGAATTTCATTTCCTATTTTTTACTTGGTATTGTTTCTATTAAACTTGTTAACATTCTTTAATAATTAATCTTCATCAAAACATAAAAAGATAGAATGTTGCATGTGACAATGATATGATTAAGTATGATTTAACTTATTAAAATGCATCTGCTACCTAATGAGCTCCTCACTCTATCTAATGGTAGGGTTGCCCAGTATGATTATCATGAAGCCAAAACCTGAATTAGATTGATATAAGATTCTGCTCCAACTAGCTAAAATCTCTTTCAGATTTTTATTAAAGATCTGCTGGGAAATCGCCATAATCACTATCATCATCACTATCATCATCATCATCATCATCATCATCATCATCATCATCATCATCATCATCATCATCATCATCATCACTTTTAAGTTAGCAAAAAAAAGCATATTGCCCTGGTGGTGCCAGTTTGCATACTTCACCCTTTCCCAAGTGTGTGCACACATACCTGCACATATACGCTCTTGCATGGATGTAAACAGGAGTAAACAGCTATCACAATCACACCAGAATTCTTTCTTCAGCCAAGAAAGAGTGTTGTTCAGTTTGTCCATTCCCTCATTGGCCTAAGTTTTTTAGGTTGTCAGAATATGTTCAACTAAGCCACCCATCTGGATTTAGGCTGTGCTGCACATGGTTACTTTTGGCTTCCTTTGAAAATAAGGGAATAAATTAACTCTGAGTATATCCCAAGATCGCTAAACCAGAGCGTCTTTTGAAATGAATGCAGACCATGTCATACAAAATATTCTTTCATCATTTTTTATTCAAGCAAGTAACATAAACATGCAAAATATTTTTTTTAAAAAATGAGAAGAACAAAAACAAAATTGAATAAACATTTGGGAGTATACACATACATACATGCATAAATCATCTATGTATGTAAACATTTTAAATATTTATATTATTTCCATTCAGAAGGATACTTCTATAGGGAAAGAGGTAATCTACTAGGAAACATAGTTAATGTATTTTTTTGGGGGGGAAATGAATACCAAATTGAAATAAAACATTCCTTAATTGAAAAGCTCCTCAAACATTTTATTATTATATGTACTTTATTTGTTCATATATTTATTGATCAAATTTCTAGGCCATCCAACTCCAACAATTCTCTTCAGCTTCACATATACAATGATAAAAACTATCAGAAAACCCCAAAGATAACTTTTTCCGGAGGGAAAGCACAGAATTATCCGCTCCACTAGCACAGACACAATTTAATTTCAGTCAACAGCAATAGGTATCCAGACAATACCCCTGAAAAATATGTGCTGCTTTTTTCAATATTTTGAAGCAGTAAATTAGATATCTAAGAGGATATCCACAAACATTTTTGTGGCTACATGGTTTATATGTATATTTTGGGGGATACAGACAATGAACCTAGGAGGATTGATTTTCAAAGACTGCAGATTGATTTTTCTGATTTTCTCAAAAGTTAAATGAACATTGTCATTTAAACTGCCAATATGTACCAATCTGAAGACAACCTGGACACAATATGAAAATATTTCAAGGGTTTTGGTGTGATTTTAGAAGCGTGCAGTATAAAATATGCCCAAAACAGTTAATTTAAATCAGTGATACAATTTCAGAAAAAAATGCTTTGTCATAAAGTGTTTGGGCTACTTGTATTGTGATAGTGAAGAGTTCAAATTTCGGGGGCATTCCTTCTTAAAATAGATCTTCAGTGGTTAAAGCCTAGCATTTGATATTGTTCAATAGAGGGAGGGGGCAAAGGGAAAAGTAGGAGGGATGTCAACAATGTCATGGCATTATGATGCACCACCCATTTTCTACATGTGTCACAGTGTTGGAAGCATGCACATACAGCAAGTTTGGGTGAATGTAGGAAGGTGCTTGGGAATGGAGACTTCAATCACCTTTCATGAACAGAATCTTGCAAGTCTAAAGCCTAGAGAATTAGGGAGAGTCAGGTCTGAGATACTTTCTGAAATGAGATACTTTCTGAAATTCAATTCCTCCTTTGGGCCAAAATTCCTCTTATCTGCCTGTTGCTTTGGCTGCGGCTCTTCCTCCTCTTCCTCAAGGTTATTTTCACACCCATTGCAATTTCCCTTGGTGCTGCTCTCTGCATTTGTGATTAGCTAAAAGGGCAAGACAGACAGTTTCCCTTTAGCTGAAATAGTAAGTGCTACAAGAGAATGGCAGTGTTAGCAGTAAGTGGCTAGAGCAAGCAGTAGCTAGTAATTGGCAACAGAGTAAGCTAGTACTCTGTAATTGGCAACAGAGTAAGCGAACTGATACCAGGGTAGACAAAATAGGGTCATTCTCTTCCCAAAGAAATAACACAAGCACAAAGTACAGTTGTGCAAAATCCCTTTAAGAGGATGCATTCCTTAATGCATCATTTGGGACAGAACCAGCAACAAACACCTGTTTTTCTTTCCCATTTAGATCAATTAGTGCGCCAATTCTTTTATCCAACACAAATCTAACACATTTTTAAAAAAAGATGTAAATATATGTTTTAAAACAGGTCTAGTATTCTTCCAGAAGGGCACTAGACCCACACATATCAGGAGCCTGTAGAAAGATATGTCTGCTGGAAAAGATGTTCCAATTACATGGCAGCCCAGACCAAAAATGGCCTCAGAAAGCAACCAAAAGAAGAATGCATGTCCACAGTGCCCTGCCTAAAGGAGTCCATAGGAGTTTAGCCAGTTCCTTACTCTGAGCACATCATCACTGGCATTGTAAGCTTGGTGCAGGAGATAGTTTGCATGGCAAGAACTGTGAAGACAGAACACACTCCTTTGACAATGGAACAGGTAAGGATGAATTTAGACTGCCTCCATAGCTGGCTGTGTATGAGACAAAGGTGAGGTCATGTGGTTTCATCCTTTAAAACAGTGAAGCAAATTCATGCCTGAGTTAGCAAGACATGAAGAGGAGTTTCTAAGGCACATGGTCATTGGGAAAGATCAAGGAAACAGGAACTGTAGAGATTTTATTACGGTAAGGAATCTTGGAAACTTCAAGAGGAATTTCCAAACCTCATTTATAATTAGTTGAATAATTTGAAATGTTTCTTTCCAGGTTTCTTGCCTTTTAAAAATAAGCTACCTCATGTAAATATTATTGAATTTAATTTTGTGTTGAAATAATACATTGTTTCAAAATTTATAACATTACAATAAAAGACAAAGAAAAAGCTACAAATGGACTTGCTTCTCTTTCTTGACTCTGAGATGATATGTTTAATCTCCAAAGTATTATCCGTGTACAAGATCCTTTCACAAGCAAAAAGGAAAAAAAAGCCAAGGTCCTGATCCCTAGGAACTTGTAATCTATATATTTACAGTGGAAAAGAGAAAGAATTACTGTACAGAGAGAAAATACATAGTTATACAAACAAACAATGCAATTCTATGCTTGTTGATCCAAGTTAAGTTCAATTTGTTGTACCTAGTTGGTTTCCTACAAAAGAAAGGGGGGAGGGGCGATGTGGGTAGTCCTTGACTTACATTCATTTAGGGACCATTCAAAGTTACAACAGCACTGAAAAAAGTGACTTATGACTGTTTTTCACACTTACAACCATTCCAGCATCCCCACGCTCACATGATCAAAATTCAGATGCTTAGCAACTGACGTGTATTTTTGATGGTTGCAGTGTCCTGGGTCATGTGACCCCTTTTTGTGACATTCTAACAAGCAAAGTCAATGGGGAAACCAGATTCACTTCACAACTGTGTTACTAACTTAACAACTGCACTAATTCACTTAACATTTGTGGCAAGAAAGATTGCAAAATGGGGCAAAACTCATTTAACAACCGTCTTGCTTAGCAAGGGAAATTTTGGGATCAACTGTGGTCGTAAATTCAGGAGTATCTGTATAGGATTGCTACAGTTTGGATGCAAGTATGAGAAACAAGTAGGGAAATGTCAGTCATAGAATGTTGTAAATGCCATAACTGAGAGGAGAAAGGTATTAGTAGTGTTTGGATGAGCTTAAAATTTATAAATAAATACCAGGCTTTTTGCTTAGTGTCATCCTGACTTGTTAAATATAACAGATTTTTTATATTTACTATCATGCACACTTACTGTATCTATCTAGGGTTTGGGGGAGGCAGCTGGGAGGCTGTATGCAATGCTATGTATAAATAACTGAGACAATGCTGTCAGGTTCATTGGCACAACCCTGGCAGAATTTTCCAGTTATTAGAGTGAGTGGTTTGACTATACTGTCCTGTACATTCTTCCTTGCCTTAAAGTCTTCATGATGCGGCATAGCTAGATAAGAATTGTGGCTGCCTCCTTAGAAGAAGTGAGCCACTGAAGGGTCCTTTCTCGTCATGACAGTGAAAATTCTCTTTTACATGAATTGTAATTTTCTCCCTCCCTTTCACTTCTCAGCCTTGGGCAGTTATTGGCGGCTGACATAACTGACATCTGGCCTAAAGAAATTCAGGCTCTCAGCTCCCACAAATACATCATCTGAAGTTACTTAGAGCCCACCGGTGTTTCCTGAACTGAATTGATGGCTTTTGTTTTCCAAATTTGTGCTTGTTATAAATTCAACAGAAAACAGAATCTGTTTGCCCATTTTTTATAGGGCTACCATGAAACAGTTCCTGATTACATCATCATAATTTGATCTTTCAACAGGATTGTGGCAGTTATACCATTCTAGCCTTGTATAGTAAAACAGATCCAAGTCACATCATGTAAAATCATTTGTTTGGAGTTTCTTCTTGTTTGTGGCCACCCATGATTATTGGCAACATTCTTGATGATGAGTTTTCCAAACCTTGTCGTTTGGTTAGCAGCTGACTGATCGGTTCTTGGTTTTTTGAGCTGTTTCTTTAAAAAAAAACACAAGAAAGAAAAAAATTCCCTGGTAGTTTAAATGTTTATTCTTCTTCACCTTGATTTCTAAAAGTGTCAGACATCTGATAGTCAGGTCGACTTTCAGGAAATGGCAATTCCAGCTGAAGACAGTACATTGGCCATTTTTTATTTTTAATACCCCCATTTTAGTCATATTTTCCTTTCATTGCATATTGAAAAAGCCATAAGTGTAGCGGAGGAAAAAAAAGCAAGTTTGTCAGTGTGTAGGATCTAATTTAAATGAAATAATAAATATCAAATGATATATTTTTTCAAACTGTCTTTTTCAGGGGAATTATATTTATATTTAGCTTAGGAGTTTAAAATAATGCAACACGTATTACTTGGTGTATAAAGGAAGTTTGGTTTTGATTCCTACACAAGCTTTAATTTATTGACCACATTTTGTAACTATGCATATTCCTCACAGAGGGACTCTGGGCAGTGTACAATAAAAATGAAACAAAAATTAATGTTAATTATACAAGATTTCAGAGATAAATGTATGAATTGAATATTCTTATTAGCCAATTTCACATTTTATGTGTAAAAATATGGCCCTTAACTTCAGTGCATGCTCACTGCATGTAAGAAATGCTATGCAATCTCATATGGAACAAATTCAGTTTATTAGAAATCTGTGTTTTTATCCAAACAATCAAAAGTTACAATTTTAAATTAAGTAAATGTTCCCTGTACACAGTTAGCAAATGCTTCTGTTTGTGACTCTGAAGGCTCTAGCTTTGAAGTGCAGTCCTTCCAAACCAAACCAGGAATTTAGTGGTGATTTATTACTATTTAGACAAGTGGTGAGCAGAGAGTTACTCTATGGAAATTCCGCATATTGTACCTGTCACAAAACACTACACAAACGCACGAGACAATTTCCCTTTGTTCCATTCCCTAGAATTCTTGTTTCTTTTTTATACATCTAGCTGCCTCCTCCTCTTCTTCTTTCCAACAGCTGCCCTCTGAGTCAAGAGAGAATTGGCAAAGATTACATGGATACAGGTGTCTTGACAGCTTGCATTACTCAAATAAGCAGAACATACAAAGGTATATAGATATGCTAACGTCCCTGTAAAATTTATGGAATATACATTATTTATGGGATTTGAACAGTTTAAAAAGTGAACTGGGGATAGGATTTAATTATCAGATATCAGGAAGATTCCCCTACCTTGAGCTCTTGGAGAAAAGATAAGTTATAAATGTAGTGAACAGGAGGGAAGGTGTATTCTTCTTATTCAACATGTTGCATAGTTTTCCCATCGGACTTTATCTCATGCAGCAGTTAGAAACGACGTTAGAAAACCAATACTTATCTCTACATGTTAAAATCTGCTTGGAGACTGGACTGGATATGGCTTGCTTGAACAGCTTCCTGGTCAAAGGAAGCAGAGTGATAAAGCATCATGGCTGGAGAGTGAGCACTTGAAAGAGAGTGGGCACTACCCACAATCCTCCTTTCCTGCTCCAGTACACATTAAGAGCAGAGATTGGACACTGTTTTTCATGCCAAACTTTTGTGGGAGGCGAAATAAAGCCTTGTGAATCTACCAATCTTTTTCTTTAACTAGTCATGCATTAAAACCTTTAGAATTGCATCAGTTGCTGGCCTCTTTAGTGGCAGCAATTTTTACTTGAGAATATTTTAGTTCTACCTCAAGCACTGGTGGGTTATGTTTCCTTTTCTTCTCTACAATTTATTTTGCTTCATATGTCCTCCTTTGCATAATGTTGCTTATCCCTCCTAAGAAAGGCATTTTTGACATGGATGGGAAGTAGCCAAATGGACAACTTCCCTACAGCCTGAGGGTGAACTATTTTCAGTATTGTAAGTGTTATGTCTTTAGAAATCAGCAAATAAATTTCATTTGAGCAATTTGAAACCATGTTCCAAGAAAAGTAGACAACTTGCACAGATTATGAAGCTAAGAAAATTTGCATAATTTGCCCCTCCCTCACTCTCAAATTATTATTTTTTCTTTCCAATCAAAGTTTTGGTTTTATAGGTCAAGGGAATAGTCAAGAAAGGATATGGTTTATTGAAGCCATGCTTCTATCTATTGAATTAATCCACTTTTCCTGATGTCTTCGTTCTTGTTAGGACTCTGCATACTTGATAGGAGTTCAAAGTTCCATCCTTCCTTCCTTCCTTCTCCAAGAACAAATCTGACACTTTCCAGAGTCTGCATAATGATTCATTTTGTCCTTTTATTATCTTGCAAACAGCCACAAAAATGGGTCTCAGTCTGACCTGCTTTGGTATGTAGGCTTGGTATGCTGTAAATTCTGGTTCATCTTTCAGTCTGCACACACCTGATTGAACTGTCTCTCTCTTTCTCTCTCTCTCTCTCTCCTTCCCTTCCTCCCTTCCCTCCCCCATATGTTTTTGTGTGTATGTTAGAGAGAAACCTAATGGCAGGACCTTTAATAGTTGGTTTCTGCTGCCAGGTGGCTATGGGGTGTCATTTTTCCTCCCTGGATGGTATTTTCCCTTCAGGCCCTTTTTGTTCAGTCAGACATATGTATTTTTCATAAGCAATCATTGCTGTAGGCATCCACAGCAATAATTTCTATAATGCTAGAAAGGTGATTCCTTATCACAGCCTCCCAAGGAATCCTCCATCTATGTTGTATTTGCATGAAAAAGTAGGTCCTCCATAATGTCACAGTGATAATTTTCAAATGTATTTGCAGAGCTCAACCACCAATCCACCTGATGCTGCCATCTAGTGGGTTTGTTTTTATTTGCTTTCCTTTTCCAAACAAGTCCATCTTTAGCATGCCATTCATCTCGCCTTTACTAAGTTTATTTCATTTACTTGCACTGCTCTAAACTAGCTTCCTTACAATCCAAATTATAGTTATAATCCAAGTTAGCAAAAAGGCTATGGCCATATTTTAACATTCTGAAGAGTCTTGTCGAAGTCAGTCCAAAAGATTTTCATAAAAGAAAGATCAAGAAAAAAGACTACCCATCCCCATATTTCACATATTTAATTTAAATATTTTAGCATTGTTTAGGAAGTTATTTATTTAACAAATTCTATTTAACAGCAACAACATCAACTCCAGAATGTGTATAAACCATTTAATTGTTAACAAATTAAAATTATAATCAATTTCCCTACGTAGAGCCCATTGAAATAATTCAGTCAAAAATGGTCGGGGGGAGTTACTGTTTTCAGGTACTTTGAAAGCAGAAAGGTGGATTCCCACTGGATCTTAACGCAGATTAAATTCTACAAAGTTGTCTCTTCTAGCATAATGGATTGGATTAACACATCAAGAATTGACCCAGAAGCTTTGAGATTCCAGCCAGCACAATCAGGTGTGTGGATCTTCTGCAGGCTGAAAGATGCACCAGAATTGTCTAAAGCATACCAAGACTACACTTCAAAAGTGGGTCAGACTTGGACCCAATTTTGTGTCTGTTTGCAAGGGACAAAATGAATCACCATGAAGACTCTACAAGGTGTCAGACATTCTTGTTGTTCCTTAATACAGCTCCTAATGCCCCAAATATGCAAAATATTGTTGAAAATGTTGGCCCCATCCTGTCTGAGATCCAAAGACTGGATACTGGCAGGTCACAAATGATCTCTGGGCTGCAATGTTGCATATCAATATTTGGAAAGAGTTCATATATATTTCAATTTGTTGGGGGGAAAAACTGTTAAATTTATGCACCCGTACATTTGAAAGGGGTTTTTTTCCCTTTAAAATTATATATGATCTTACCTTTTATTCTAGGTTACATCTTTATTTTTACATTTATGCATTACATATATAAATTCAAAGGGAATGGTAATTAAAATTACTTTAATGAAAAGTTTTGTGGAAAATCTAGCATATTTTTAATTCAAGGAATATTCAATGATGCCATCAACATAGACAAAGTTTGCTAAGTATTCTATCAGCTATAAAAAGAAGCCTTTTGTTAATCTTTCAGATGTGAAAGTTTCAAACAGAGATACAAGCATTTATGCATGACTTAAGCTATGAATTCATGATTTCTTTTTAAAAATGCTAAATTTTAGTGAACTGAGAGAGATGATCCAAATTGTTTTCCCCAGAAAGATGTTGTTGTTGTTGTTGTTGTTGTTGTTGTTGTTGTTGTTATTTTGAACAAGTTGGGAAACCATTTATGCAACTGTCTTGTTTTATCCTATCCATTTGTGCCAAAAAAGTATCTATTTGTATACAGCCAAAAATCACTGTTCTGAACCAGTTGGTCGTCATGCATGAGGTCATCATACAGCCAAATTTAACTTGCTATTTGAGTTTATCAAGATATTGTGTATTCATAATTGGACTACAGTACACAACCTGATGATTGAACAAAATGTTCCAAAGAGTTCCTAATGGAACTCCCAAACAGCATATAGAAGCGACTGAAGAATAGATTGTAATCATTGTGGGGTAATTTAGAGTTATG
Organism: Oxyrhabdium leporinum; assembly: GCA_032468155.1. Lineage (NCBI taxonomy): Eukaryota > Metazoa > Chordata > Lepidosauria > Squamata > Cyclocoridae > Oxyrhabdium > Oxyrhabdium leporinum. Next base: position 170,739 of record JANHFL010010205.1, on the reverse strand, counting down.
GGTATTTTTCAGAACTACTGTATATGAAATGTTCCAGTATTTAGTTGTCCTGCAATTATTTCATCCAGAGTACTCTTATTTGTATTTCTGATATTATCCAAAGCTTCCTTTTCTCAAGAAGATTTGGGTCATCATCCATAATCAGTATAATATAATATATATAAGTATAAAAAAATGGAAAGAGGGACACATAACTAAAACTGAGTAACATGAAATAGCTCAAATCTGCAAGGACAAAATCAGGAAAACTAAGGTTTAGAATGAAAAGATTTGCAACAAATACCAAAAATAATAAAATGTCTTTCAAAATTTAAAATCAAGAAAAAAGTTAAGGAAAAGATTGGTCAACTAATAGGAGAAGTTGGCAAGGAGGTGAGGGGTAACAGGGAGAAAGATATGTAATTTATTATTTGCATTTGACTTTAAACAAAAGGAAAAAAACACAGCAATTTATCAAAAGCTGTACCGTAGAACATGGATTGGAATACAAATCAAAATAGGCAAGAAAACTGTAAGAGAATGCCTATCCACCCTAGACAAGTTCAATTCATCAGGACCAGGTGGATTTTCATTCCAGGGTTCTGAGGGAGCTAGCAGACGTAATCTTAGAACCACTGAACCAAATCTTTCAAAGCTATTGGAGCATCTGAGGACTACCAGACAACTGGAAAGAGCTGATGTGTTTCCAATCTTCAAAAAGAGGCCAAAAAATGGATCCAGGAAACTACAAACCAATCAGTCTGACATTAATACTTGGGAAAATCCTGGAAAAAATAATCAAGCAACAGATCTACAAACACCTAGAAATGAACAAAGCTATTACTATAAAAGCCAACATGAGTCTGTTAAAAACAGATCATGCCAAACAAACCTAATTGCATTCTTTGACAAAGTGACTAAATCAGTTGATCAGGGAAATATTGTGGACATAGTTTACTTAGATTTCAATAAGGTATTTCACAGAGTAGACCACAGCCTACTACTTGGTAAGACAGAAAAATGTGGTATAGACAGCATCACTACCAGATGGATTTGCAATTGGCTGAGCTGCTCAACATGTAGTCCTCTATGGAACCACATCTACATGGAGGGAAGCATGCCATGGGATGCTTCAAGGTTCTGTCATTGGCCCAGTACTCTTCAACATCTTAACAAATGATTTAGATGAGCAGATAGAAGGGGAACTCATCAATTTTTCAGAGGACACCAGGCTGGGGGGACTAGCCAACACATTAGAAGATAGGCTCAAGATACAAAAGGATCTTGAAAATTTTGAACACCTGGCTTATCCAACAAAATGCAATTAAATGGTGAGAAAAGTAAGGTCTGAAGCAAGAAAAACTAAATGCATAGAATAGTTGGTACCTGGATCAACAGCAATAATTATGAAAGGAATCTAGGTGTCCTAGTGGGCAGCTACTCAAGTATGAGCCACCAGGGTTGAATTTTGAGCTTTGGTGGGCCTATTTGGAATACAATTTATTATTTCATTATTTCTCCTTCCCTGGAGAAAACGGATTAGGTTTTGAAGAACCTGAAGAAAAAGAAGGTTTTTAAAGACTGACAATACTTGGATTTGGATTATATATTATATATATTACATTCTTATTTTTCCCTTGGATTATAATGGAATTATACTGTTCATTCTTGGAGGACTACAAATAATTGTTCAAAATGAAGAAAACAGCATCTGCGCCATCCTCAGCATTGTCATCCACAACCTTCAGCCCAGCTGGTCAGAAGTCACTGGATGCCATGTTACAACAGAAAACAAATGTGATGCAAACAGAAATAAAAACTATGATACAAGCCCTCCATGAGGATATGAAGGAGAGATTAGGGAAAGTAGAAAGGAAAATAGAGAAAGTAGAAGAAAAAATAGAGAATTTTCAACAAATGATGGTGGCAAATGAACAACATATACAGAAAGTTGAAGAGAAAGCTGAGTTAACAGAAAAAAGAGTGGGAGAAGTCGACTATAGACTTACACTAGCAGACAAAAATAAGAAAAGAGCAATAATTTTATTAGAGGTGGATGTCAGCGTTCCATTTAAGTTCAAAAATTCACTCAGCACTCAGATTGTAAACAATCTAAATAAAAGTTTATTAAAG